>JAANSM010000438.1:0-28832 GCA_036850725.1 Orchesella villosa | reverse complement strand
CTCCTTCAGGTGTCACCTGCCGGTATCCTTTCCTTCACACTTTCCTACACCTAAGTCCTAACACACATAGAAAATTGTGATTAGAATATTAAAATTCAATATATTTATCGATAGTTTTATTAACAAATGAAGCTTACTCTCGTATTAACCAATGTTAGGAGAACCAAGTCATAAAGTAAACACTTC
This sequence comes from Orchesella villosa, assembly GCA_036850725.1. Classification (NCBI taxonomy): domain Eukaryota; kingdom Metazoa; phylum Arthropoda; class Collembola; order Entomobryomorpha; family Orchesellidae; genus Orchesella; species Orchesella villosa. The sequence goes on along the minus strand of JAANSM010000438.1, from coordinate 28,646 downwards.
AGTCTACAAGTCACGATAATAATGTCAAATGTTGTCTGTTCTACTCCTGACTTGACTACTTTCCTTAATCCTCCTCTCCACAGTTCGCGTCCACAAAGACGAATTTTCCTTCTCACACTCAAGCTCTCCTATTTTGGAACATAGAAAACGAGACAAATGACAAGAAACAAAAAACCATATTAATAATCCACTCATAATTCATTCCATCAACATGTTAGACAATACAACTACAAGTGACAAATTACAAACTACAAGAAATTGAACACTGCTGATTGTATCAAGAATTTCTCCTTGCACCTTGCATGTATTCCTGATTTCAGTTTAGTACCTACCTGAGATAATGCAGTGAACAGTGAATGCTGTAAACACAACTACCAACTACTGGAACCAGATCCCCACTCACTCACAAGTCACAAACAACGCTTTGGACGGACGCTGAGAGAAAAACTTCTGTCGAAGGTTTGTTTGTGATGATGATGACAGAGAATGGAGAAGTGGAAACCTAAATGCTCACAAAACTAAAGAACACGTACACACCGGCATTGCCGAATAAAACGTGTCATAATATATATCTAGTCACAGGACACAGGAGGAGGAGAGGAAAGAGGAATACATCACAACACAACATCACATATCAAATATAAAAAAGAAGTATACAATACACCTCAACCTCATACTTCAGCTCAAAACAAACTTCAAACTTATAAGAAATGAATGGTCTGTAGAGTCTGTACTTACTTATATATACACATCGTTTTATGTATGTCTTCTTATGTTATGATACCAACCAGCACCTGGAAGCATTGCCAGAGACTCCCACGAAACTCTTTTTATTAGCAAGCTTCGGGTGGACTAGGAGTACTAGGACTTTTACAACTCATGGGATAAAAAAGGATATTCAATCCTTATAGCAAAGTCCGTATATACTCCATAGTCCATAATATGTGCACAGTATTATATGTATCGATTTAGGTATATAAATTTATGTATGTAACTGCAGCAAAAGCAGGCAACACATGCATATATCAAAATGAATATAAAATTAATACCTAAAAGGCGGAATATCAGATTATAAACTACGCTATTTCATATAAGTGTATGAGTCAGCGAGTGAAATGTAATATAAATTCAAGAATAAACCATGATGGTAACATGATATGAATTCATGTACATAGTACATACGTGCATATCGAGTATTTTTAATGTAAGTACTGTAGTATATATTTTATATACTTTTTGTTTCTATTTTTTGCATCAAGCCAAAAGCAAAAGAATCATTCATATTGATCTTGTGGAATGCAGAGATATTATGCTACACACGCACATGAACTTTTTTCTGGTCTTTGGTTTTTCGGCGACAGGTGTAATGACTGGAGAATGTACTGAAGAAACTATTGATTGTTTGTAGCTCCTTGTTCTTGGAGTGAAAGCCCTTTGTAGAAAATGAAAAAAAAAGTTTTAGAATTTACGACAGCTATATACTATAGCTATATACGGCCTTTTTCTGCTGCTACGAAAGTTGATACTTTTTATTCCATACTTTCAAGTTTCAACTTTGTTGTGACTGTTTCGTTTCCGGTCCATTTTATCAGTTGCGCAGCAGAGAAATTAAGTCGAATGTTTTATAGAAGTATCGCAACTACATTCATCTATGGAGTACTGAGAATGTAATGGAGAATTCCATTAAACTAGTGCTTGATCTGCAACTATTATCAATTAAAGAATAATTACAAATATTATTGTATGTAAAAACTTGTTTGATATCCACTTCTACTGCTGCATGCATAATGTATTTCTTTCATTTAAAGAGGGTCATCTATCAATCTGGCTTTTTAGTATTTTAAATTCAAGTATATTTTGAGACATTCAGGTTTCAATAGACTTCTTCTCTGGATGAGTTAATATGACATGCTTTGTGCTATGCTCAGTGCTACTTATGTCATTTCCAAAATAGTTACTAGTAATTTTAGTACATTAACAAATCCCACTAATTTGCTTTTGCAAAGTGGATATTGGCAGATCGCGAGGTCTGAGTGAGTTAACGAAATGAATGAAACGTTTTCATCAACATGTCTGTACATCTGTAAATAGATGTTATTTGTTTTGCTCACACTTATCCTTCCTTATATTACATCTGTAATACCAACTAAGTATATTATTATATTATAAAAGATACAACCAAAAAACCAAGGAATGGTTGATAGTATAAAGAACTAGCAAGGTTATACTTGTACTTATAAGTATAACCTTGCTAGTTTTTTTAGATTTAAGGTGTGATGAGGATGAGATGACTCAATTGAATTAATTACTATCAGTACTGGATGCAAAGTACGGATTGCTTTGTTTAAATAAGCATGATGTAATCAAAAGCTTATCATTTGTTTTGCTAAACGTAAGTTTTTATGACTATGACCTAATAGGAGGGCCAAGATATAATATTGATGAAGATTGTATAGCTGTTCGATTAGGATTTGCTGTACTACACAAGAAAAGATACCGTTTCATATTACCCCATTGGTAAAATGTTTGGAAATAAAGAGTTTCTGAATCTTATGCCTTACGAAATTGCCAGCAATTGGGGACTGATATAACAATAAATGATATCTTAAAACTAATTAATGTCGTACTGCGTTCAACTAAACGAAAATATGAAACTTATGTTCTGTAAGTTCAATATGCTTATTGTGACAACTGGCAACATATTATACTACAAACGACAAGAACTGCCAAAGAATAACGGTGTCTTTGTTCCATTGCTCGGCATCAAATAAAGTTATCTGCCTTTGAGCCCTGAGTGAATCTAAATACTTAGATGATAGATTTTAATCTTCAGTTCAATACTTCTAAAACGTACATTATATTGGTGTGCTCATCGCTGCGCCGCGCCGGTGAAACAACAGGAAAAATAGATTGCGAAGTAGAATGTCTTATTGTACAAAAGTACTATCAGAACTTAATTATGGAAGGACATCGTTCCAGTCTGTAGTTCACTTCGGTTACGATTATGCCGGAACTCAGGATTTATCATATTCGTTTTAGAGCACAGTCTTCGTTTAGTTTAGCACACATATGTAACTTTAAACAAAGTACAATGACACCGCACCGTTCGGTACTTCAGTCATGAAATAAAACATGAGCAAATTTGCATGAACTACTTTTCCACAATTCGTTTACCATACATACTTATAGTCATTTCACGCTGTGTGGAGTAGATCATAAAACATAATACGTGTATAGTAGCATGAAAGACTGCATTCTTCAAGACTCCTTAAAAATAGAATGACATCGTAACACGAACTGTTTCTAGTTCGCATTATAGATTCTACCTTCTACCTTTAGTTTGAAACCACTAGACTCTATTACCTCAACACTCATAATGATATTTATTATACATGATTATTTATATAAAATGTACTTACGATTAGTACTTGGCTTTATATTCACATTCATATTCAGTCCATACTACATAGCAAAAAGACACGTATTAAGTATGCATGCAAAAAAAATTGTTCCGATTCCGACAATCATGATCATTCAAACACAACACAGATAGCAAAGTTATCTGATAGCAAGAGCAAGGAAGAGTTAATGCATGTATGTAACGCAAATTGAATTTTATGATTTGGCATATTTGCGTATTGTCCTCAGCCAACAAGACTGCACTCCGTTAATTTCTCATAGTAAGGTATATGTATACCCTGATTCTGTCAAAATTAAAAAGTTTATAGTTATGAATAGCATAATTTGGCTAGTAAGCTAGAATTCTCATGTCATTGTTAATACGTTATGCGTGTGATTGCTTATCTTTACAAGCCCAGAAAACGATGTACATAACGGTATACATATAGGACTTAAAAGAACGTTCTTCTTCTGTCAAAAGATACAATTGTTTAAGCAAAAATATAGCATACACACACATGCACATACATAATACACCGCATACCCTAAATAATTGGTCTTAGTGGATTCAGTTGGTTTGATGGCATTTTGAGCGCATATTGACTTCATACATATTTAACATAATATTCTGTTCTCCAGTCTCCATTTCCCAATATGGTACATATGAATATATAACGCTATATATCAGCCTCTCTGACTTTACTTGATACTTTAGGCGGACAGTAAACTAAACTACTAAAACTACGTGTCATTCATAATGCAATATGAAATGTTGCAACACAATGTTGCATGTACCTATAATACCTATAAATAATACCGTATAGTTTAGTTCAGCTAGAGATCCTGCCTCTCTGTCTCTGATCTCATTAAATAGTTAGGTATAACGTTCATCCTACCAAACCTCCAACTTGACAGATCCCTCATTTAGAACTGCACCGTTCCACGTAATCTACAACAAACTTTTTCGGCGTAACAGCAGCTGGGATACTTTTTTTGTCTTTAGTCTTCACACACAACATTAATTAAAAAATTACCCCATAAGTCAATAAGTTATTAGTTATTCGTGTAAGTTTTCATCAATTTTTTACATAATATTGAATGTGAGGTTCTGTTTTAAAAATTCATGAAAATAATTGCATACTCCGAGTATTAGTTTAGAATCTATATAAAAGTCACGAGTATGACGTGCCATTTCTTGACATGCCATTGATGACATGTCATGATTAGAACCATTTGCTTCAAATGCATGGTATTCTTGGTATGGTGGTGTTATGTTTATCATGTCATGTCATATACCGGTGTCTCGGTAAAATTGATAATAGCAAAGGAGGATCAAATCATTCACAAAATCTGTCATTCTAAAAGTTTTGTTAGTTGTTAATGTATACAATACTGTACTGGGAACGGAACAGTATGCAGTAGGAGGATGATATTGAGATATACTTATTTTCTAGCCACATCCACATCCGCTTATGATTAACACAATCACAGGTTTTGGCTTTTTACCACGTTTACCACTACAGAAAAAATACATAGAAACTTGCTATATCAGAATTTAGAATCAGGAAATTGTGATGGTTTTCATCAAGTCAAGTCAGCCAACAGCAGCAGCATATCAAGCCAGTCAATTCAAAGTCAACGGGAAAGGTTTTTAGGTACATATGAGTACATGGTACACGTAAGAGAGTATACACAACACGGTATCAAAATCATATCGTGTGTGTTTGTTGATATGGATGACGGAGGCATAAGAACATTAAGAACCCTTTTGTAGCCTTGCTTTATTTGCTGTTGCACTGCAGAACAGAGAACCTTCCCAAATCTCAACTTTACAATTTTAATACCTTCTTCGCTTCGATCTTGACTTGAATGTTGTGGTGTGTTTGAAGAAGAGTGAAATCTACTTGTCTTGTTTTGTCTGCGTACAACGTATGTTTAAGTGCTCTCGCCGTACATCGTCAATCGCATGATGTCCAGCTGATAAATAATTTTTTTCGAAGAAGTTTACTGAAATTACAATAAAAATGTTTTCGTGTCTTCTAGTTTGATAGTACGTGACGTGAGTGAGGAAGTTTAAGAAGCCAAACTGTTTGTAACATCTGACATCTGTTAGCAGCCTGGGATTGTGTCGAAGGTGAATTTAAATTTTATGATCATTTGTAGTGTTTTATGTAAGATACTCCCCCTGGCAGTGCTCTCGGCGTTGTATCTTGATTGATGTTGATATGCGTATGTATATGTCTTAAACCTACTCGTATGATAATCTGTCATCACGTCATAAGTTATATTGTATTAATATCGACGTCTGACGTCAGTAACCATAATGGTTAAAATTAATTAAAGCTGCTGGTGACTTTAGGTATATCAATTAATATATGAATTGTTAGGTGTTAGGAGGACCTGTTTGGACATAGGAATATGTATGAGAGTTGTTTATGATGTATGAATATGTGTTTAGTTTTGGTTTTAGTGATTTTAGGCTGAGTCACTCGGCCCGAGTGACAGGTTTAGAATTGAGAATTTTATAGGATAGAATTTAAATATAACCCAGAGATATAAGCGTGTTATAGTAATTTCTTTGATATAACCCCTTTCATTTTGCTGTATATACTTAAATATATTGTAGTATTATGACTAGTATGAATATGAGAGTCAAGATGCAAGACTGTGTAGCGTATCCATCCAAATATTTGCACTGCCACTGCTGACTGCAAGTGGACTTCAAAGAACATGCGAATATGGCATTGATTTGATTTCTATTGCATATTTAGTTTTAACCCTGTTCATCATCTAGGGCTCAAGGAAGAGCCTAGTAGGTTGTAGGCGTGTGTGTGCCTTTTTATCGTTATGAATGATTTGGTAATAAGTGAAGCTGTTGTGTAGGGAACTTTTACTTGGACTTTATTGTAGGGACCGTTTACTTTATGCCTAAATTCAATAAATGACAGGCTCCGATGCAGTCTTTGTGGTGTTGTGTCACCCTGTGAAATATCGCACAGAAATGGAATATACATACTTGTTGTTTTAGACTTGAAAAGAATTTCTAATAATTATTATTTCGTTTCTGCAATTTCAGGAAGCTTATTCAAGATGGGTGACATCATGGATGGGAATGATAATCGCCGTCCTAGTGTCACATCAGTTACAGCGAATCCCGTGCTTCAGGTTCAGTCTTCATCAGGGGTTAAAGAGATTCAAGTTACTGCAAAAGAGATAGTGGATAGAATCAGCAATTTTCAGCACGCACCGTTGGTCGGCCTGGAGTCAATAGGAGTTTTTGATGAGAAACAAGTAAAGCCTACAGGGTACGTGAAGCCATTTACTGGTGGGTCAGATCCCTCCGTGTCATCATCTGGGGATGAAAAAACAACTGATGATTCAAGGTCGGATTCCAAAGATGTTCAGCCTACTACAACACCTCCACCTTCAACTACTGGTGCCGCTTCGCAAACAGAGAAGTCAAGACGGCTTAGCTCCAAAAATTCAAGATTATCTGTTGGCAGCTTTTCTAATGAAAGTGGATGCACCATTGAACAGCGAGCTGTTGAGCATTTGCTGGACGTAGTACAGGTTAGAATAGAATAAGTTTGATTTGAATTTAGCATCGCTTTGTTTTTGTAGACATTAGTAGATAATTTAAAAAATATTTAAATCTTAGAAAATTGCACAAGAAGCACGACCCGATGATGACGCTGGTTTGGGAGAGACATCCGCTATAAGCAATATGCATTGGGTTTATAGTGTTGAATCGTATTTACGAAGCTTAGATATTGATTGGAAGAACCAGAAAGCATTGACACATAAATTTTCAAGTCAATTGTTAGGCTGGATAAAGCAGTTGTTTCATTTTGGGTAAGTTATGACTTTACTAGTGTCACTTGTGCTTGTGCTTCGTTGCTCGTTGCGAAATATGATAGATGTTGATAAATTGGTTTACTGTTTAGACCTGAAACCAATCCGGAAAAGGAATACAACAGTATCCATCCTCATTGGGAATCTAATTCGGGATTAACAATTATTGCAAAATTAAGCTTGCATACTAAATTTCCAGAGATTTTGTCTCAAGGTTATCAGTACTTCCATGAGTCAAACAAACAGCCCGTTATATACTGTGCCGACGACTTAGTTGGACAGCAGATATGTTGCAGTGTAAGTTGTTATCTATTTTCGATTGATGTGCTTGATTATATTTGCTAAGCATGAATATTATTTGATTTTCTAAATATGCGTGTTATAAAATATTAGCCTCGATGTTAATTGATGGTATTTTTATTTAGTTGGGCCTTCCTTTGACGTATACTAGTATTGTCAACTTTACCGAACCAACATGGGTTGAACAATTTGAATCAAAGTTAAAAGCAGATATTGACAAAGGAAAAGTGCCCGTGGCGATTTTTTTGAACGCAGGTAATACTGATGTTACTGTTTTAGTTTGGATTACAGCATTTACTGTAATCTGTATATGTTGTGCTGTATATGTTGCATGCGAAATTAAGTAGCAAAGAATTATTTCTAATATATGACTACTGTTGAATTTCAGCTGTTGAAAACTTGGAGAAAGGTGTGAAGTTAGCTGAAACGTTTAAAGTATGGACTCATTTTTACGGCAACAACGTGACTGCATACTTTCTGAAACGTCCAGAAACCAAGCAGATTGGAAACAGTTTTACAATCGATTTAACGCGATGGCTAAAAAATCCCAAGTTGCCGTATTTGGTAAGTTTATGAAAACTACAAAGTGTTGCCTGAACAGAGATAAGTTTAAATTATTCTATATCTAATCATACTCATGTTTACTTCTATTCAGACGATGTATAAGGCCACAGATAGATTAGACTCGAATTTAATGGAAATTCTTGGATTAGGATCTCCAAAGCTTGAAATTCTTTGTTTTACACCATGGCTAGTTGTTCATGTACGTGAATTCATAGTCCTACAGTGAATGTAGTTTATTGGTTGTATAATGATTATGTGGAATGTGAAATCTGATTATTGCCTTAATGACTTTAAAACACTTGTTTGTTTACTGTAGGTATTTGGTAAGAGTAGGCTGTCAGCATTGATTAACGAAGCTATTTACAGGGGTAAATTTTTGTTGGACATGGTGCGACGACATGAGTGCCTCCACGTTGTGGTAAATGAACTAATTTCCAGACCTAAACTTTCGAAAATTGTCTTTTTTGATTTCATGTTTGAATGTGTACTTTTTTCTATTAGCCTAATTGGTCTAGAGCAACTGATGGGAACATAATATTGTCAACTTTAACATTCCAATATAATCCCCCAAATTACAAACGGAGAAATATGACAATCGAATCCCCAACATCGCCCAGCAAAAGCTCTGACGTATATGAACCGAGTGCTCAGTATGTGGACACATTGAATTCCTGGGTATGTGTCTCGTCTCATTTTTTATTACTAATAGGCTATGGGCTATGAATTATGATACATAGGCCAGGACCAGGACCTATAATTTAATTATAGGCCCTGCATAAGCATCGGTGAAAGACAAGACGTTAGTCATTAGTATTAGTATAGTTCGACTAATGTATGATTTAATGTTGCTATAATTTTCATTATTTATTATGTTTTCAAGCTTTTCCACATCATGGAACGAGATTTAAAGGGCCTTTTATCCATCGAGTTTGTATTTGTTGAATCCCGTGGCTGGAATATCCACGTTGATGTAGTCAGGTCCCAGAAACTACTGCCAAACGAGGAAGCTGCAATCATCAGTGTTTTTGATAGTCATATGAAAGTATTGCATGCCACTGTTAAACAACGACTTAGGTTTTTGGAGTTAGTGACGGTGTCTGAAGAACTAGAATGGATAAATGCTCATGACGCTCACTGGGCTGGACTTGGTGCAGTTCGTTACATTCCGAGATTTTTTCGTAAGGGCAAATCTAATACATCGGGAGATGTAAATGGGGTAGATGGAAGTGTTGCTAAAGACGCTACCGCTGTTAATGGAGCTCCAAACATTGCTGACGAAACAGATCCTCACACTGCTGAAGCTAGGGGAAATATCGATCATTTGAATGCCAAAATCATTGATAAACTAAAGGCTATTGATTCTGCATTTTCGTTGGGTAGTTGCTTAATTGATTTTGAATCCAATTATCGTGTTTTAAAGTTTTCCCCCAAGTAATGCGGTGTATATGAACTTGTTTTGGTATTCTAGGTGAAGCAGCTAATGGAGTATGGTGTGTGCAGTTCGGTATGGTCACCGAAGAAACAGACGTCAAGGAGCTTGTACGATTAGTGATAGCAACTGGACTTGAAATAGAAGAAAGCTCTGAATTTCTTGACAGAATGTCTGAGCTAGTCATGAAAGGTAACTCTTAATTCCTAAAGTGAAAAATATGTTTGATGCGTATATTGTAAAAATGTACTTGTGTGCTATGAATTGTGAATACAACAATGATGAATGTATTACTTCGTAGGAATCGAAAAGGCTACCGAGGAGCTGAAAAAGGAAGCAGAAGAAGCAATGTGGGAAGAAGGCATTCTTAGAAGAGTTCCTGTTGTTGGAACGTTTGTCAGTTGGTTTTCACCTCCAGCTAAAGAGTCCGGTGTGAGAGGCAGAGCATTGAACCTAACCCAAGGAAAGGTGGAAAGCACAGAAAATATTTATAAGTACCATATGCAAGTTGATGCTTCTTCCATTCCAAACAGCATGAGTAAACCGATTCGCGAATGATTTGATATACATAATATTATCATAAACAAACGGATTTACCAAAAATGTATTATGTTTCTCATTATTAAGGTGATTTTCAATTGATCGTTATTGTATAGTATAGTATCAGTCCGCCACAACGTTACGAATTAAGATCGCTGTTTGATTTAACAGTTCAAATAATAATTATGTGTACGTACTGTTTTGCAGTTGGTGATATTTATTTAGGTTTTCTTTTTGTGTATGGGACAAGGGATTTATTCGAAAATGTTTCTGAAAATGTTTGTAAATCAGGGCTTTGCTATATATTAGTCGAATACCTTTTAAGACAAGACTACTTGTATTTAGATTTAAGAATCTAAGATGTGCTTTATAATATTTATTTGACGATATTCAGTCCCATTTCAGAAGACTTAAGGAAACTTCATCACGAGAAGGTTTTCCATGAGATATTTTTGGTGCCCAATAATGATTATCAGCTATGCTTATCTCATTCTAAATGACATTTTGGAAGACTATTCAATGCAATAAATCTAAGGCAGTGTTAGCTAAGGATAACTAATTGCCAATTAATACAAACAAAACAATTGTGTTTTCAACAATTTATTTGTAATTATGATTTTTTGGAGAATTCTTGTCGCTTAAGTTCTCGTCGTAATATTTTACCACTGACGGTCTTCGGCAATGAGTCGACAAATTCAATCTACATAGGAATATATTACAAAAAATGTAGTTCAGAGTATTAAACTCAGCATCCGCATTATGTTATAGGTCACGTCTCATACTTACCTTCCTTGGATATTTGTAGGGGGCTGTTGTGTTTTTGACATGAGTCTGAATTTCCAAGGTCAGTTGAGACTTATCAACATCACGATATTCCTCTCTCAAAACAATGAACGCTTTAACAACTTCTCCTCTTTGAGGATCTGGTGAAGGAACTGCTGCACTTTCAACAACTGCCGGATGAGTTTGCAAAGCAGATTCCACTTCGTTTGGTCCGATTCGATAGCTACAAACAAATAAGTTGTACCATCCACCGCATAATGTACATGTTTCATAGTCGTGTTATTGGTGTCTACCCTGCTGAATTAATTATGTCATCTGCTCTTCCAACAAAGAAAATGAAACCATCCTTGTCCATATAGCCCTTATCCCCAGTAAGATACATATTATTGATAAAACATTGCTTGTTCTTATCTTCATCCCATTCCGGTCCATTTTGTCCAGGTTTTAAGTAACCTAATGGGAAGATATACAGTTTGTCGACTTTGATAGAATGCCATTGATTATACTGTAAAATTATATTATGCATTTTCATTAACCTTTGAATAAGCCTACAGGATATGTGGGATTTACTTTGAGGGCAATTATTCCTTCCTCTCCCCTTGATACTTCATTTCCTGATTCGTCCACAATCTAGAAAACGTATAGTGGAATGTTGAAGCACAAATAATGCAGTGAAAATGAAATCATGCCCCATATTTTAAACACTCACTCACTCTCGCATCATACATTCCATTAGGTCGACCTAACGATCCTTGCTTGTCTTCACCAGGAATCTCACATCCCAAAACGGTGAATTCAGTTTGCCCATACATTTGATCCAGGGGTACGTTTCCTATTAAAAGATATACATAAAATATCCATTCCATGCGAATGTCAAAATTTGACATTCGCAAGAAATGGGTATTTTATGCAAACTGTATTGACATTTAATGTCAATGCAGTTTGCAGCTTGAACAATTCCAAAACGCTAATTAATTACCAACCAGTTTTTTCCTTCCATGCCCGAATAACTTCTGGGTTTACAGCTTCACCGGCTCCGATTGCATAACGCAGGGAGTTGAATTGGAAACTTTGGTTTGACTCTGCAACCATAGCTCGATATAGCGTTGGTGGAGCGCAAAGCCTTGTAATAGGCTTTGTTCGCAACACATCTAAAACTGGCTTTGCTTCAAAGCGCTTCATCTTAGAAAATTGACAGTAGCAAGAAATTAGATACAATAGGCTTTGCATTTGCATCAATATTTCATATAAAATGATAAATATAAATAAAACATAAATTTACCTGATGTATGAAAACAGTGCATCCAGCTATCCACGGTGCAAAGAAATTTGAATAACTGGATTTAGCCCATCCAGGATCCGAAATGTTCCAAAATAGATCCTCAGGTTTAAGGCCAAAGCATCTGGCATAAAGTTACGAAATCGTTTTGTTAAATAGCTTGCGGAATTAAGTCTGCAAAATTAGTAAAATTCAAACTCTTGCACCTTGCAGATTCTATATGCCCAATGCCGTAAGAAGAATGCACATGTGCAACCATTTTTGGCTTCCCTGTAACATTAATACGGATAATTGATTTGAATGTGCAGACTTCAAATCTTGATGGACATAATAATGTGTATATTATGGCTTTTATAATTGATTAATTCTCGTATCCAAACTACCTGTGGTACCGGATGTGAAGAATGCTTGCGCAATATCATCACTTTTAGTCTCTGCATGTCGAAAGTTTAAGAGATCTGCATCTGAGATTTTGTCCGATAACTTGTTATAATTAATCCAGTCATTTGCAGTGGAGCTAGTCGTTGAGTTTGCGACAATGACTTTCTTTAGTTTCTTCGAGAGCGATTTTGTTGTATTGGCTAAATTCTGATGAGCTCTATCTACCTTTTCAGCATTTTCTTCGTCTGTAATAATCATATGTGCGGAGGACGCTTCCAGTCTGTATTGAATGTCCTCTGTTGTTAGCATGGTTGTTCCAGGACAAAAAATTGTGCCCACCCGAATCGCACCCATGTGCAGAAACCACCATTCTGGAATCCTCGGAAGGATAGTCAAAACGAAAGGAGTCTTTCCTGAAGATAGTGGCTCGCGAAGAAGATTTTGAAGAACCAGACCTGCTTTTAAAGTTTCTTTGCGAAGTTCAGAAAATGTCCAGATACGATTGTCATCATTTTCATTTGAAAACCATAAGGCTGGAGCGCTTGGTCGCTGCTCCTGGAAGAAGGATACATTAGAACTACTTTAATTTTTCCGTATTATTGGCATTTAGTGAAGTTTGTAAATAAATAGCGATGTTATATGCAAGCTCTTACAGCGTGCCAATCAAATACGTCCTTAGCAAAGTTGAATTTTTCAGGAGTTTTGTCCGTTCTGCATATTTCTTCTAAGTCGAGTTTTCCGATCTTGTAAGATAATGCACTGGAATGCTTCCTAGTTATTTCTTTAGCTACCCCATTTTGGATGAATAATCGATTCCTAAACGGGGTGCAAGCTATAAGTAGTCTCATGTTAATGAGTTTTAAAATTTTTTAAATGTCGTTTAATACGCATGTATTTTACTTTAAAATGCTTTAATACTGCAAATAAGATTAATTTGCAAAAATCATTTGAAGTAAAAATGTAGGAATCCTGTTGATATATGCTAAAAACATGGTCAAGTATCGTACTCTCCAATATTATTGTCTGGTTTCTATTGACGTACACCTATAACCTTCCCACAGTCCACAACATCCTTCCTACTCCATAGCGAGGTTTAACAGGTAACATTTTTTATTCTGGAGGCTTATGAAGCCATGAAGCCACACGTGTAAAAAATGAAATGCATATGAAACACCATCAAATAAAATCTTATACATTTGCCTATTTATCTCATGCCCATGTGTATTTGTGTATATATGTAAATTACTTCGTATGTATGTATACACTATGCAGAAAGATAGAAAGGATGTGGCTAACGCTTGCTGACTATATATTAGTCAGCAAAAAAAAGTTAATCAAAATCATGTATAGCAATGCCGTGTGTGTACAGAACTCATCAAGTCGTTTGCATTTGTTATGCATACATTAATGCATAAAAACAGTCCCCGTCTTTTGCTTCTGTTCATGTTTGCGAAAAAGAAAATGTGTATCTGTCAAGATCAAGATGTTACTCCATGATATTTGATAAACCCATGGCACGCGTTTTTTTATATGAATGGAGTTTTGCACAGATTCATCCAACGAAGTAATCATGCCGCTACGTTATGTGACCATCTGGTTTTATCATATCATAATTCCGATCCAGAATTATCTAACCTCAACCTCACCGAGACTTGTTAGCATCTTTAGTATTGTTAGTTTAAGGGAAACTTTGACACTTTCGAAGACATGCACGGTGATGATATCATATAAACTCATGTATAATCTTAATTGGGGTAATGTAAAACGATGGTTGGTGCTGCTGCAAATTTTACCCAAGGTCAGGAAATAGTTAAAATGAATTAAAAATTTATCAAATGCCATGTCAGATTATTTAGTTGTATCACACGATTCAGCTCAAATACTTGCATTTCGTAATTTTATACACCATTGAAAGTTTTAAATTATGCTGAATATAGCAGATATACGTTGCAATTACTTTACTTACTGCCTGCTTCGCATGGTAAAAATTGTGGTATGGATAAAATTTGAATCGTATTTTTACTTTAATTATTTTATGGTACGTGAAAAATACAAAAATTATGAAAACAGTTAAATATAAATGTGATGGAATACCGAAATGGAGCTTATATGAAAATTGCGTCAAAATGGACAATTTTGCTTCGTTCGTCTTTTATGGTTGTGACGTTGCAAGCAACTTAAGTGGAGACAAGTTAATAGTTAATGAATTACCATTTACTAATAATATAGTGGCAGGCTTGTAAACTGATCGTCCGTATGCATGGTTGATGGTTGTTTCAAGGAAAGAGGTATGTCAGCGATAGCGACTGACTAAAAACGCATTTTTGGAACCATAAAGAGTTCATTGAATTCAATATTTGTCAAAAATATCCAGCTTATCAAAACCAGAAGGCGTCACTTTTTTTCCTGCGATTTGTGAAAGGAGGTGGATTTTGTTTCAAGATTTAATGCGTAAAATGATTGACAAACACTACCGGTCACTGTGTATAGTAAACCAGATTTTACAAGTAACTAAAATTGCAATGACTTTTCGTGAATACGCGTCTTTACAGAACCTTCGACTGATATTATAAAAATAAAATGATCTATAAACACTCTTAATTTACAATACAAGCCCCGTCGAATATTCAGTTTTTTTTGGAAAATCTCTGAATTTTTTCTCAAACTGAAATGTTGATTCTACTTTATCTTGATTATGTTGTTAGTGGTTAGCATTAAGTTGTATGACAATCTATATTTATAGAACTACAAAATACTTTTCGAATGTTCAAAACTTGGATGTTTACGAAAGCTTAAACCATATCATTGTTGTGACATTATAGACTAAAAATTTTTGGCATTCAATGTTGCTTCGCTCTCAATGTCACTAGTCACAAGACAGGGTAGTTACTGAAAGTTGTTTTTGTTTTCCCATTTGGTTGTTGTCATTATAAATCCAGAAGTTGGCAGGTTATTTTCCTTCATGAAAACAAGCGTCTTGGGTAAACACGCAATAGCCTAGAAACAGATTGAGTAAATATAGCAGTCAAATTATCGATTGTGGCCCTCGCCACCTCGGAGCTCTAAACTATAAAATGTAACTTGTTTATACTTTATGTGTACGTGACATCATGACCGTTGACCTAACGGTTATATACTTTACTACTCGCTAATATTAGATCAAACATCACCTTATACCTCTCCTCAATGCATGTATAAATTGCATTGATCAGATTTCCAGATCACCTCTCTGCGCAATATGCATTCATGCAAGCAAATGAACACAAGAACAAGCTTTCTCTTTAAGTTTTCTCATGTTTGTGGAGCTATATAATAATGAGATCTGGGATTTAAATCAGATAAGTTGCATTTGACGCGAATTAGAACTGTGTAAACATGTTGATATCTCAGTTCCACGAAACTGTGAACGCATTTTACCAGTTTTCGGCAGAAAAATAGGGCGACTTGTTGGTATTATTTTAAGGAAGAGTCATAAGTAGTCTCATGTCTTCATGACCAAGCCGGCTTTTCTTGTCATCCATCCGCATGATGTTTTCTGCTCTTAATGTACATTTATGTCAGTCATTATAAAAAATCTTATCATAAAGCTCAAGCTTAGTTACACACACAGGCGATAATGCAAAACAAGCAAGAAAACCTGATTAAGCTTGAAATCCAAGGAATTTGGAAATCTTCTGGAACATCGTCATTTGGGTAAAAGTCGTCATTCACGTCTAATCTGATGCAGACTTGTATACCTCACCATGTTGGAAATGGGAAGATTTTGTGAGCCGTCATTCAAATCTGAACGATCCCCATTTCACAAAAGATCAATGGAGGTCATGGATATCAAGAAAGATTCATGTACATTATGCATATCATCAGTTCGCCAGAGTATAAATACCCGGTCGAAACGATAAGAAAATTTTCCTCAAAATCATTTTCATCTCAATCGAGCTCCTCTCAACAACTCATTTGCCTGTTCATTAAAGACAGAGATTTGTATGCTAGTTTTCATTTTCCAAATTTCCGAAAAGAATCTACATATAATATACTCAAAGTTTTTTGGCAGCAATTTCAAGTTGAAGTATTAAGCAGGAACAAACTTAAGTTTTACAAAAAAAAGAATCACTTTAAAGTAGACTTTGATGGATTCATGACAGCAGGGCCTTAGAGAAGGGGCAGTAAAAGAAACTGGGAATTTTTTTAGCACAGGCTAAACAAATTTCTCATATATAATTTTAATGCTCTTCTGTAAACGTAAATATCCAGAAATTTGGAGGTGGAGGCTCACCTATTGTGTGAGGCAAAAAGCAGGGGATATATCCACAGAAATTTTTAAAACAAGAGAAGTATCTGCGTTGATATCGACTTAAATCCTATAGTCTACTAAGAATTTTTAGTTTTCTTTTCAAATTATTGACATAAAGTTCTTTTATAAAGAGTTAACTTTTTTACAATTCGAATGAGCAAAATGATTGTCGATGCGTCTATAAGAATTAAAGTAGCATCCGTGGTAAGTTAGGTTTTGCAAACTTATATGCTCCATATTTATGTTTTATGTACCTATAATATACTTTAAATAATGATGAATAATATAGTGTATGAGTATGATTGTTTATTAAAATTATGGATGTAATTTTAAATTGTGTGTTGATGTAAGTTTTGATTTCTAATGATGATGATTTTTCTAACAAATTTTGTTTGCAGCTCCTTGCCTTCGTAAATGTCTTCCTATTAACAATGTACTATCGACCTGAGTCTGTTGTTGAAGTGTTTGTTCTTGCAACAACAATCGTTTCGTTTGTCATTTCGGTCATGTATCTTGCTACGGATCAGTATTTGAAGACGTACACTGTCAGAAAATTTGTACGTGAAAAAGAAAAAAAACTATCAAATTTTCATTTCAATTTGAGAAAATCACAATTTTTTCTAAAAAGCACACACAAAAATGGAGTTTTTCATTGTAATAATTGTTGAATCTACTTTTAGGACGCCGGCATCCACAGCATAATGGGCATCATAATGTTATGTGTTTCTACCGTGTTCCTTCTGATCATTGAACAAAATGATATCAAGTGCTATCATGACTCTTGTCTAGAAACACATGCATTTCGGATTCTCTGTGGTGTAAGTAAAATATCACTCACTTTTCTTAATTATTCCACTTTAATTTCATGCTCTTCTTATGCGAAACTAAAAGTTGTAATGTAAAATTAATTTTACTATTTTTTAACACAGGTTTTTGGGGTAATTGTCGGCGTTCTCTACGGAATCATTGGGATTTTGCTCACTTCTGAAAAACAGGTCGGACTCTATGAAGAAATATAATTTAATGTGTTATAAATATCTATCTACCTCTAAGCGAATTTTCCAACGCAGTAGCTAAAGTTTTTATCGCCCCCTTTTTTATACCTTTAAGTCAAGTCAAGTTAAAATGCAAATGTAAATAGTTGTAATTTTAAGTTGCGTGTATGATTAACTCGGAAACAACCTTTTTTTCTTAAAAAAAGTTTGACAATATCTTACCCCCAAAAAAGACCTCACTAGCAACAATAATTTTCCATTCGGAAGGGTTTGTCAACGAGTGTGTGTCTAGCTGTGTGTACGTGCGGTAGTTACTGGTATGATGATGCTCAAAGCTCCCATTGTGATGATTAGTGTAAAAAGGATGAGACAACCTTTTATGTACCCTCTCATCCACTTTTAGTATTGAAGATTATTGTGGTTGTACTATAGGAAGCTCTGTCTTGTGTGTATGATTAGTAGTTGTCTCTTGTTGATTAGACTGCCTGAGTTTGTTTGTGTGATTCAAGATGAGCCAAAGTATTGTGCTTTTGTACATAATATCAAATATTATATTTGTGCATCATTGATCATTGATCACACCAATTCATACATTATGTATAGGGAATGTCCCTCAATGTTAAATGTGATACATATTTATGTAGTCTACATGAAAATAAGGAGGTATTCACTTTAATGCAATACATTTATTATAGTGATGAGAGAATTAGGACATTTTTGTTTTGTATTCATTACTCATTCATTTCTGGTTTTGTCACAGTTAAGATAATTTATGTGAATGTTCATAGTCCAAGACTTAGTGCATTAAGCTAAGTTTGACCTTTTTTTTAACTCAATCTTTGTATTTGTATGAAAGTATGATGCACTTTTATTATTGGAACTTAAAATTATTTTTTATAATAAGCCCTTTGTGAATAAGTTGAACGTTCCTAATTTATACAGATTTTAACTTTTTATTTCAATAACTTACTATTATATATAGGATGTATTCGCTTATACTATCAACTATTATAAATATTAATGCTAGAATTATAAATGCGTTGTTCAAATGATGACTTATTAATATATTTGTAATTGATTAATATTATGCTAGGATTTATGATGATGTTTAAACTGATTATTGAAAATAAATACATAATAACATATGACACTAAGAGAGTAATGGTATGTTCCGTAATTGGAAAGGAATTTTTTCCCATGATTGGAATCTATGATTGCTATGTATGATTTTGTTGTTTTCTTTGGCTCGTGTGCTCTTCAAGTCATGAATGCGCCTCATAAGTTGCTGAAAACCTTACTGAAATCAGTACTTCATTTTTTATGTCCTTGAGTTGATTTGCCTTTACAGTCATCATCATCGTCGTCTTTTGATGCCTTGCAGCTTGCATATTATATAGGACGAAGATGAACTTGCGCTTTTTGCAACTGTTGCGTTCTGATCTGACAGCCAACTAACAATTATTGAAGATTCGCACAGCGTTCTTTATCTAAATGACTAGAACACTTTGTTAGTGATTAAATCCTTCCTTCTAAAGTTTCAAGGCATAAATCAAATATAGAATAGTATTCAATTACATAAACTAACATACATACTTAAGTTTACACAGCTACATTTACTTAAGCTTGGGGTTTTATTTCAGCGGAAGCAAAATGAACTATGATGACTCATGAGTACCAAATCAAACATAAATAAACTGAAATACGTTCGTAAAATAGCTAACAGTTTATGGTGATATAAAATGCAAACTGGGAGCTTAATCAAACTCTATTTTAAATACAACAGCTATTAATCATCTTAAACCAATAGAGGATGCAATCCATTTTGTGATATCTAAGTATATCGATTCTTTAACCAATAAACAATTTCTACGTTTTGGCTATCGTTGAAAAGTTCGCTTTAATAGCCATATATTCTATGTAAAGTTAGTTGTTGACTTGTGACTGTAACCTCATGTGATTTCCATATATTGTTTTGATGACATCATTTTCCATGAGGTGATGTCTGGATGGACTATATAAAAAACCATTGAAAACACGATATAAGAAATAGGTATGGATACAGATACAGTGTCTTTCTGTCTATGCCCTGGCCAAAAATATTTGCTCACTACTTGCTAGTCATAGCTTCTTTTCGTCATTTAGATCATGCATGTTAATCTTTCGATGAGCACACAGCAAAAACTAAGCTTCCATATCCATATGACTAATCAACAAATACAGCAATAAAACTGCGTCATGTTTGCATTTAAATTATGCAACATATTGATGTTGATACTTGAACGAGCATCCACCTTCTAATGAAAAAAAGTACATACAAGATTATAACAATGACTTCATGACATTGTGGTACCCATCCAGCTAATTAATCCATGTCAAATGTACTTCGTATTGTTTCTATACTGGAGACGATCATGTTAGAAGTATGTTGAAGAGACATGAAACTTGATTTGATATGTTAATCAGTGATGGGTGCTACAAAAATTTTAATATTCGCCTGGATTGTGGATGCTATGATTATTATACTAGACAAGATGATAATCTCGTAACTTATGCCTTTTAAAAATTATCAATCTTGGTACATACGTATTTGTAATTTTTACGTTATATGAAAGCAAGCTTCAAGGCAATTAGACTCTTCGTCTGACATTTGGTATACAGGCGAAATTAATCCTTCAAAGACAATAGCAGTACTCACGATCTTGAGCAGTCATCATGGGGAGTCGTAAAGTACCAACTTTACGTCATTGTTATATATACAAAACATCACACGTTGTTCATTTCATGATGGCCAGGGCCAACTAGATATTGTAGCTCATCGTTCATATACCATCATATAATACAGCAGATGCAGCATGGAAAATGTTGATACGTGTATATTCCTGAGGACTGAGGATGAAACTATCCATATCTCTGACCTGAGAACATGTCTTTGAAGATGCAACCTATTTGCCAAAGTTTCCATTCGTCATTAACATAAAATGATATGGGGAATGCTATATGCTATTGTCTCTAGTGTATATGTATTATCTTCTGTATTTCAAATGCTTACATTCTGTGAATTTTGATTAATACCAAACGCAAACTCTATTTAAGAAAAAAAGGCGCTTCCTCAAGGCATAGCATTCAGTTTGACATGTTATCCTTGAGGAACGTTTATAATTTTGGAGCTTTATGGATACTTATGGTATGAACATGAAGTGAATTCACGATTTGTAAATAAACAAGTTGGCAAGGTTGGCTGAAGAAAATATGACTATGCTTTTGAACATGAATGACTGGAAATCTTAGGAATGACTCATCAACCAAAAAGGATGTTGAATATCGCAATGTTGTAGGATGCACAATTTAAGAAAAAGGTTAGCAAAAACAATGTTTTCACTGAAGTCAAGACGTTCTTTTTGCCTCCCATATGGAACTAATATGTTGGACTGTGCTGTGTAGGCACATAAAAAATGAACAAGATAAATTACATGCATTATGTCATTGAATTTATATAGTGCATATCACAGCACATGGTATACATAATATATGTATCAGACGAAGTCGATCTATTCTGTAATTGGCTGGGAGCGGGGGAGGCTTACGAATCATCAAAAAAAATAAAGCACTAAAAAATTGAGCATGCTAAACTTGAAGCGTTTAGATGTTTCATGTTATATGTGGGTTACTCCTCATCACACGGCACACAACAGAAAGGGCTACATCATGACGCATCCTATGAGCTAACCATATTAGAATACGATGGCGTGATATGATAGTCATGAAAATAAATTTGAAGGCTCAGTCGCAATTTCATTGTCAGCGAATCAACACAAATCTGGTTCTTCTGTGAGGTGCAAACGATATCTACTTAATTGTAATACGAAAAATTGTTCGTCAGTGCCAATACTTCTTCCGCCCATCTTTTACATCTGGATTTAAAACAGTTCCGTTTTAGTAACAAAATAATTTTGCAAAATGGCAATCAACACGAAAATGTTTTCAGAAACGTCCGGAAGGATGAGATTATTTTCGATCGTAAGTGGGATTTTGAAACTTGAAAAGTTGAAAAACGACAAAAAAAACATTGGTTCTCAGAATTTCATTGGTGATTATGATTTATTCAAATATTGTTTTGTGGTTTTAGGTATTTGCCGTCATTGCTTTCATATTAGTTGTGGATAATTACTCAAAGAATCTCTCAAATGAAGAAGCATTTTTCTACACTATCATGATTTGTATGATCATTTCCATAATTATGGCAGTTCTTTCGTTGGTTGGTCTCATGGAGAATAATAACATTCGGATGGTGGTAAGTAAAAGAAGCTGAAGTCATCATTCATCATTTCAAATGAGTGATAGTAATAAACATAAAGCTAAAAAATAAATTCTAATGTTTTATTCTGTAGGATAACATCTTCCACACTGTCGCTGCTCTCGCTGCAATCATCACAGGCATCCTGTTTCTCATTTCCGTTTTCGAGTACAGAAAATACAGCACGAACAGTCTTTTTGCCAAGAGATTGGCTTCAGGGGTAAGTTGATACTTCCATTCTTTCTTCCAAATAAAACTTCTCAAACGTGTCAATCCTTATGTACATGTTTCTAATGTTAAATATTTGTATTGAAAACATGTCTTGTTCTGATTTTACAGATCTTAGGACTAATTTATGGTCTAATTTGCGCAAACATGGGCTGGCTCCTGTTCCGCGGATAGGTTCGCCGGGGGAGTTGTGAGAGGAGTTAGGTTCAATTGTCCACACAGCCCAGAATCAATCTGTTTATTTTCTAATCTAAATTCCATTTATACAAAAATGTATACCTTATAAGATGACTAATGGATACCAGTAATTAATTTTAGACCATTAAATATTAACTGCCTTTTAAACTTCAGGCAGACTACTTTCTGTAGTAAGAGTTTATGTAATTTTACCCTTTTGCAAAGCCCTACTATACAAACTACAAACACGTTGATATGATGTCATCATGATATTTATACTGTCTAATGTCTAATGTAAGGCCGGTTGTACTAACACCTATAGCATTATAGATACTGTATGATTGTATGAAGGATCAAAAACGTAAATGGTCAATTGTGTTCTTTGAAGATTAAGTGTAATCAAACAGCATTTAGTTTTAGTGTCAATACAATACAAGATTATCCTTTAGATGTACTATTTAAACCAAATGTATGCAGCCCAAGAAGTAGTATTATAGTTTGTTTGTAAAAGAAAATTGTGTTAACAATTCTCAGGGTGTTCGCGTCTAATGCCAAATTTGAACTGATGGATGAGCGAATGAATGAAATTGCTGAAAGATGATAATAGCTTTGTTCCTCATTGTACAATTTATTTCTGCATTTTTTCTCTTACATTCGATAAATGGCGATGGATCAAGTCGACAATATTCTACTTTCTAGATTGTTGATGCGGTTGTTCCTCTCTAACAATAAAATAATATCACCATATACGTTTACAGCGAATGCTGATGGGATATGGCTTCATCCAATTAACTACATACAATGGGTTTTTATTCCATTACATCATTTCCCTCGTGAACCACACCTCAACCAACCTTTGCTTTGATGACTCGAGGGTGGTGAATTGGATGGTATATAGAGGATTGTGATATTGTAAACATTCTTTCCAGCACCAGAGGAAAAATATAAATCAGTACTAGATGAAGTGTATGACGGGATGAGATCATTCCCATTTCCATATTGTTAATAATGTTTGTCAAAAAAATGCAAACTTTGCTAAACAACCAACCATGAAAACCTGTTCCATACTGGCGTATGAATTAGTGTTGCACTACAGTCTTCACGCCTGCATAAATAAACATTAGCTAACAAATACGACCATATGCCTTTATTTTTTATTATCACGTAGGCACTATTTATTGGTACTAAATTGTAACCACCATGTTGCACTGCACGTGATGAATCCTCACGTTGATGCGATGTGATGATACTGAAGATAACTAGCAAAACAATATACCGGATACGCTAAAATATAAAAAAGTGATAATATATCAACCCATTTGCACTCAATTTACAGATTTCTAAAGCGTGGGTGCTAAAGGTGTGTGTATATTGTAAATAGTTTAATTCGATATCATGCATCACACATAAGTATCACTCTTATCTTACTTCATAAATTCAAACACAAAGCATAGCCAAAAGATGGAATTTTTGCTAAGCCTCTTTGACTCTGTGGGTTATTAAGACTCAGAATAGTTTCAGTTCGACTCACTTTCATAAACTGAATCTGGAATACCCAAGGTCACTCTTTATTTTGATACTGTTCTTTGAAGTAAATTTGCATAATTTAGCATTGGAGACACCCATGTTTTGATGCATCATGTAAAATGTCATCTAATAAAGGCATCTTAGTGCAATGTTGATGTATTTCTAATTTTTTTATTTGATAAAAATTACGAAGTATTATATTCCCCCACACGTGTAACATATTATATGCAATGGAAATGGCACACCACAAATGACATATATTATTGAATCTTGCATTACAAATTGCACTAACAACGATTTTGCAATTTCAAATAAGATTTACATCCTTTACGTGCATATTGGATTAGAAACAAATCATAACCACTTTTGAAGATGGCCAAGCAATGCAATTGAGGCAATAAGGAAATTATTTTCTCCCTCTGGTTTATGTGTAAATGGCACCATCTGCATAGCACCGGCATGACAATGACGAGGGGTCGCTGCGACGAAGGAGATGGTTACTAAGATATTTATAACATGATCCGATCGCATATCGATCTAACACAAATATATAATGGTAAGAAACGTATACACCTGGGAAGTAAGTTTCTCCAGTTTTTCCAGTATCAAGCTTTCGTACCTTGTTTTTATTTCAATCGAACTTTTGCATATTTGCTACAATTTCTAACCCGTTTTTTTGAACCAACTAAAACGACCTGTCAGTATTCAAACATGGATGATGATTTTGATCACGGCGACTTTACTAGGCACAAACCTGGTCGTGCAAAGAATGAGCCCCTTCTTGTAATGACAAAGAAACCCAAACTAAAAGCCTTACCACCAATTCCACGTTTACCAAAGCAGATTGAGGAGCAATTTAGTGGACTTCGAGGATTAGAATATCCTCCAATTCTTCAAACAAATTCATGGACACGATCCGCCCCTTTCAAGCAGGAATTTTCAGACTTGAGTCCAGGTGAAAATATTGGTAATCACTTTTCTGGTGTGAGGTACCGAATGAGGGAGCTAATTAATCCTCCAAAGAACAAAGCTATGCATGTCCANAAGCAGGAATTTTCAGACTTGAGTCCAGGTGAAAATATTGGTAATCACTTTTCTGGTGTGAGGTACCGAATGAGGGAGCTAATTAATCCTCCAAAGAACAAAGCTATGCATGTCCATATTGACATCAAGGCATTTAAAGCACCTCCTCCAACATTAGACAAAAAATACACTACCGGAATTTGCAGCTATTCAATTATGCCGGTTGAGGTATGCTATGCAAACCTTTTTTGCATTCAACATTTCTAGCGATTTCATTCATAATAAATATTTGGAGTAAAATCTTAATATTTTAAATTCTTTATTGAAATATTAGACTTTACTGACCGGCGACTACAAAATAACTGACCTACAAAGAGAACTGGACATGGAAATGTTGCAAGCTGCAAAGAAAAAGGCAAATAACCTTTTTTGCATTCAACATTTGTGGCGATTTCATTCATAATAAATATTTGGAGCAAAATCTTAATATTTTTAATTCTTTATTGAAATATTAGACTTTGCTGACCGGCGACTACAAAATAACTGACCTACAAAGAGAACTGGACATGGAAATGTTGCAAGCTGCAAAGAAAAAGGCAAAACTTTCATACACGAATAGCGGAGATAAGCAGATGACAACTACAAAAAATGTGCTAAAGGGCTGCCCCCTTGCTCCAAATTCGGATCAATTGAGGAGGGGTTCATTGAAAACAGGGATGTCTACAAATCCCTGTAAAGTGCCGGAGGAGAATAGAGACAAAATAGCAGATATGCCTCCGGAAAGGCTTCTAGAACTTATTTCTGAAAGAATCGAACTTGTTGAGCCAATGTGGCCAGAAGAGCAAATGATGTTGATGAAGATTGCTGACGAATTCAACAGAAGTGAAGATCCTTCGGAGGAAGATATACAACGATATTTTTACTATATTGCAGTAATTTGCGAGGATCTAACAAGATTTATGCATAATATACCTACTCATACACAAAGTATCTTATTATTAAGTAGCATAATTAATATTTCAGAGTATTCCAGACGATGAAGTTGCAGAATGGCCCTCAGACATGACAAAGCGTATCCGCAGACTGATTCCAAGAAAAAGTATGGAATAATGATGTTGATGAAGATTGCTGACGAATTCAACAGAAGTGAAGATCCTTCGGAGGAAGATATACAACGATATTTTTACTATATTGCAGTAATTTGCGAGGATCTAACAAAATTTATACACAATGTATCTACTCATATACAAAATATCATGATTATTAAATAGCTTAATTAATATTTCAGAGTATTCCAGACGATGAAGTTGCAGAATGGCCCTCAGACATGACAAAGCGTATCCGCAGACTGATTCCAAGAAAAAGTATGGAACGACGGTCAATGAAGATTTTATTTAAGCAGTTAGAAGAACGGTCAAAAAACCTGTTTAACTGGGCGTTAAAGAAAGCAGTGGTTGATTATATCTTGATGGATCCCTCTGAAAGAGTTAGGTTAAGGATTTATAATGTTCTACGAGATTACCCGGTTCATGTTATTCGAGGACCTATTCCATGGCATGGGAATTTCCTTGCGTCAAAGGATCAGATTCGAGGGACGCTGTACCTAACGCATCCTGTCGTTGTTACGATTCGTAAACTTTGGGATGAAAAGTAACTTTCAAATTGTACAAAATTGTTATATAAAAATGGTCTCAACATTGTCAAATGTACTTAAACCTCTTCTTAAACTCTGTAGGTATCGGCAGCTGAAGTTCATAAATATGGATGAATTCTTTGACCCAAATGTTATGCCATTAAACCCTGCACAGTTGGCTGAACACGTGAAGCGATTGACACTAAAGGGAAGAAGTTTGCTAGTGAACGAGTAAGATTGTTAAATAAGTAAAATATATGTTGAATTAGCGAATATATTATTTGCTGAAGACATTTCTCTTAAATGTTTCAGGTGGCTAAATGATGTAGCAGAGATTTTTGTGGAACAAAAGGATTCTTGGATTCACCTCGTTCCACGGAAGAGGTCTGGGAATTTTCAGGGTCTCAATCGGTTTCTTAGCAGTGCAGCTGCCCTGATGGCAAGACAAATGAGGGATATGGTTGTGGAAACAGTAGAATACATTCAGAATGCTTTTGAAACTTATAAAGTAGGTTATATTTGAAAAATATTTCTTCCAAATCTTCCAGATCTTTTTGATTGTACAGCAATATTGTAACTTGAACCTCTGTCTATTACTTTACAGGATGGAAATGCTTACACAGAAGAGTATCAAGAAAGGTTATTTGGAACTCGTCCTATTTTAACAGTTTACTGTTTACGCAGTGAATGGGCCACCATACATAAAATTCCGTCCACAACTTCAAGAAGTGTTGTCTAAAGAGCCGACGCTGGGTGATCGAATGGATTGCATTAATACGGTAACGCAGCAGCTTGCTAGCATTGTGGCAGGAAGCAAACTGATTCCAAGAGTGGAAAAGATACTTTTTCCAGGCATGCTAGATGAAGCAACTATAGAATATTCAAATCGCTACATAGTTGAACTATATCATAATAATTTTATTTACTCTTTTTAAAGATTTATATCAGAAAGATTTGCATTTGCTTGCTGTGGCTCTGCATGAGTCGAAAATGAAGGAAATATTTGAAAGGGTATCTCAAATTATAAGAGCAAACCTACCAGGACCGGAATTGTATATTAAGTTTTATGACAATTACCTTTGGCTTCTGGATGGAACTGCAGATGCTCAATTACAAGCATTTTTAGATCGGGAACCAAACTTTAAGGTGGGTAACTACTTTCCGAAATGCTGAAATCTGTTTCTATATTCAACATTGTAATCGCATTACACAAAACTTGACATAACTCTTTTAAACGTTAATAAATCCTTTTGTAGTATATGAATGCAAAAATTGATGAATACGAAAAGCTGAAGCAAGAAGTGTTCCAATTCCGTAAGCTGGTTCCACTGGGCTTCGTTGCTTTAGACTGTTCCGGCTTTAACGATCATTTAATTGCTAAATTGGATTCGCTGATTAACATTATAGTACATGGACAAGCAGAACATAATCAGAGCCTCCTTAATTTGTACGAGTCGATAGATAAGAATATCTTAAAAATGTCAATTTATTCGCATCGTTTTTATCCGAAAGGAGACATAAAACGCCTGTTTGATATTTAGGGTTTGCGACACATTTGAAGAAATGGCATCAAAGACTAGTGAGCGTGTGGAAACCACAGCAGATTTGGTTAATCTGACAAACTACCTGAATAAATGCATGTCTGACACTTTCTTCAAAATGAAATCGAGCATCTCAGAAGCTATGCAGCGACTCTTGTTCCTTCTTGACCATTACGTTTTTAATGGTATTAAAGTTCATTTAGCTGCAAGTACATCTCATTTATTATGTTCCTCTTCATCTTCATATTCTTCATCCTCATCTTTAATTTTTTAGAGGATCAGCTGCAGCTCCACAGCAAATCATACAACTGGCCAGAACATATGGACAAAATTTTCAACCAAAATTCTACCAGACTTCAGCTAAAGCGAGACCAGGCAGAAGAACAATTGATTCTGGATCGCCAAACTTT
>JAANSM010000437.1:0-28840 GCA_036850725.1 Orchesella villosa | reverse complement strand
AATTTAGTTTGAGAATTTGTCCAGTGAGCTACAAAAATTTTAGCCAAAGTTAACTGGTCGTAACCGGGCAGTATCCAAAGTAGAATGGCTCTTCCCCAAGGAATGACTTGAACTTGAGCAATGGGGCAGGTACAAGTAGAAATTCTTCCAAGCGCAGGCAGTATTCCTACGGTCCAGAGTCTGTGGATTACCTTATAACCACGGAAGTAAGTACCTTTTATTTTTTTACTTTATTCACTTTTTTCTGCGATCGGTTTGTGACAATTAACAAGTAAATTCTTATTTTGTTTGTCATGGAGATGGAACAGGAAGAATTTTCGTTCGTATGGACAAACTTGCAATTCCAAATATATAAGGCTACTCACGTC
The DNA here is from genome assembly GCA_036850725.1 of Orchesella villosa. NCBI lineage: Eukaryota > Metazoa > Arthropoda > Collembola > Entomobryomorpha > Orchesellidae > Orchesella > Orchesella villosa. The sequence goes on along the minus strand of JAANSM010000437.1, from coordinate 28,472 downwards.
CTTTAACGACCAAGACATTGTGGCTGTACAGCATGCAAAAATAAAAAAGAATGGATTCTCATAGAGCGCTTGGTAAATTGTTCATACAAAAAAGAAAACAACTGTGTGCGTTCTGTGAAAAAATCCCTACCTGCCCACCTTCACCTTCTAATCCCTGCGAGAAAAATTCTTAGCGTCACTGACTATTTACTTGTTGTCAGTAATGGATGTACCGCATGCAAAAAGAAATTTAAAAGACTGGACTCTCATAGACCGCTTAGTGAATTGTCCATTAAAAAAGACAAAAAAAAACAGTGTGCGTTCGGCGAAAAAAATCCGTACCTGTCCATCTGCATCTTCTAATCATTGCGAGAAACATTTTTAGTGTCACTGTCTATTTCGTGACTGCCCGTAGTGGCTACTAGCCACAGTGAATTTGCCACCGTGAACTAGGTTCTTTATCGTAGTAAATAAAAATTTCATTGTGGCAAATGCCCATTTTCATAGTGGCTAAAACATCATTTTAAATAGCACAACACCATTCACACAAAAAGATAAAAAATCTTCATGAGTTGAAATATACATAACCATTTCTTCCGTTGTATATGCATACGCTAAATTATCATACAATATGAACGTAAATGACTGAAAAGAGTAGGCATAACCGTATGTTACAAAACAATTTCTCACATTGTAGAAGATTGAGGATACCTATTAACGTAAAGACTTGTTCGTACACATATCTATTGGAAAGTGTACTTCAGAAAGATTTAACATTGACAAACGGTCTGTTATGGTCGCATTTGATATAGAAAAATGCATTACACTTGTTCTACATTGCTGCTCAATGCTCTTCAAAGCAATAGGTACCCCAACCATGTTGTACGTGCAAGTAATCATCTGTGTGAAAAAGTAAACAATAATGCAAGTAATGCAACACAATCCCCTCCACACTCAAACACTATAATCCACATTGCTAGCTGCTCCTGCGTTAACAAAGTAGTAAAGACTGAAATATTCATTCCTATGTTTATTGGTTTTAGCTGTTTTCGCCCAACAATAAAAATTGCTAAACTAGAAACAAACTCACGTAAGAAATCAAATTCAAAAATCTATTTTTTGAGATTTAGTGCGTAAATAATAATTTGATGTGGTTTATTTTGTTGTGAATTTCAGATTTAATCACTTCAATTACAACAGATAGTAGTACTAAGCCATTCTAAAATGCAGAAAATACCAGGAGTACAGGTTTTCAAGTGTAGGATTTGTTTGAAAACCTACAAGTCCAAACGAAACCTTAAACAACATCAGGATAATCACAACGCTTCGATACCAAGAGTTATTGAATGCACAATCTGCAAACGAACATTTTGTCGTATTACCGTTCGAAACGCACATGTGAAAAATGTTCATCAAAAAATAAAAAACCATTGCTGTGTGTTTTGCGAAAAACGATTTGCCACAAAGGGTGACCTGAATATTCATATTATGAATCACATTGGAGAGAAACGGTTTTGGTGTAACAAGTGTGATGGCGAGTTTAGTAGAAAAGATACGTTAGCAAACCACCAAAAACAACACAAGGAAGAGAAAACTTGCAAGGAAAACCGCTGTGAGATATGCTCCAAGTCGTTTTACGATAAGGGTAATCTAATACGACACTTGCAAACCCACAACCCTTCACGACCAAGGCCGTATTGGTGCACAATTTGCAACAAATGTTTCACCACTTCCGCATGCCTTGAAGAACATTCATTAGTTGTTCACCAAAAAATAAAAAAATACTCATGTGTCTTTTGTGAAAAACCGTTTGGTCGTCTTGGCGACCTTAATGATCACATCATAGGACACGTCGGAGAGAAACATTTTTGGTGTAAAACATGTGACAAGGAGTTATCAGCTTCACGGGCGCTTAAAAACCACAAAATGCTACATGCAAAACGAAAACTGTTTAAATGCAGCCAGTGTTTTAAAGCTTGCACAACGTTGGCAAGTTTGAAAATTCACAGACTAAGCCATGAGCCCAAGTCATTTCAATGTGTTATGTGTCTCCAAATGTTTGCCAGAAATAAATATTTAGAATGGCACATTTTAAAACATGTCAATGAAAAGCCACACTTTTGCTCCGAATGCGATGAAGAATTCAAGTTACCAAAAGCTTTGACTCTTCATTTGAAAAGGGGTCAGTGTAGCAAGAAGAAGGCGGCATCCTCTAAGCCATATTCGAGCAATTCAAAAACAAATTGGAAAATGGGCAGCGTGATGGACAAGATGGAGAAAACGTTGAGGGTGAAAATTTAGCAGAAGAAGAAACGCAAAATCATGTGGACGTAAGCATCCCTAGCGTGTGCTTGCAAGGGGAAGAGGAATCCGGAACATTACCGTTAAATAGATATGCAATGCATTGAATTGTCGCTAATAAACATTACTTAATGAAGTTTTAGGGGGTTCTATCGTTTACCTGTCAACTTGAAAGTTGGTATCTACTACATTTGAAGTTTCACATTTGTGTTAAAACGTGTTGTTAAGTGTAAATGATGTATAGATATTGACTCCACCACTTTCAATTGGTTGTTGGAATAGTAACATTTCTATTTGAGCCTTACACCTTTTATGAAATGCGCTATTGCTTTTTATTTTTGGGTGGCAACGGTATCCTGTAAGCTATTTGTAAGTATAGTTTAAGTAGCAAGTAATTAATGTAGAAACCAATTTTTTAGGTACTAAGTAATAAAATATTTATTTTATATATTTGTTATAAAAATATTTAATGCGATTTAAGGAAGATATGTTGATAAGTAGACAGTTGGAAAGAGTAAAAATAAGTTTAATAAAAAACTGGTCCCAAATTGTTATTATTGCATTAGACCTGTTCACTGTTTCCGTTGGTTGTTGTATAATTTAGTTAAGTAGTTAAGAATATGATTTTTTTCTCAATCTGTACATACCAGCATGTTGGATTTCTTAAAAAGCATTTATAAGTATGATTGTTCTTCAAATGATTGTAGAAAGTTGTGTCCACATTTGTAAATAAAGTTATTGGGATAATTTTCTTAATTTTTCAGTTCCTTTAGGATGTCACACATTTTTTCATCTCTTATTCTAAATGTAAAGTTAGCCCACACACTTCCATCTCTGCAAAATTACTCCAAATTGTCATCATCATATTTACTATCATCCATGTCGTTAACAGTTATTTCCAATTTTCATCGCAATCATTCATATTCGAACGCCCATCCTTCTCATCCTCATTCGCCCCAATTCATTCCGCATAAGCACGTGTGGCTCTTCAAAATTAGATCATAATATTTTGGTACACAATACAAACCATGTAATTTGAATTTTCGAACTGCAGCTTTGGTGGTCATTGCGGTTCATCAACCTACATTTCACAACGTCCAGTTTGTTTCATTTCCATCATGATATTCTGATACATTTTTTCTTCTTCAACGTTCGCAGCATTTAAATCCCCATTACCTGCTGAAGTTGTTTATGTATGCATAGAGGATTGGGGTGGTTGATTGCGTCCCCTCTACAATACCACTTCCACTCACTATTCACTCGTCGGTTGCTCAGTCGTCGTTGTTAAACCGGTACAGGTAGTAAAGGAATCAATGTGGATTCGCCAGGGTTGTCGGCGTGGAAGGTGAAGCATATTATATTGCCCAATTTTCTCATTTCGTTTCCAGCATGGAATTTCGTTTTCAACTTGTGTCTGCACCATACCAGTTGTCAGGATAATATTTCAAATACAACGATCAATCAATTCTCCTACGGTTACATGCTAATACTCAATATCACTATGACGGCGAATGAAAAAAGCAATCATTTCACTGTAAATGCATACATGGACTCTGCATGTCACCGTTCACAGTAATTCTGACTGTTTCTAGATGATTTTCCGCTATTACGTTCAAAATTCATTGAATCCAGCCTGCATTCTAAATAAGATGTATTCGTAATGAATCGTTTCCATAATACTTGCAGACTAAACATGAATAAAACATAAATACAGCGACTACAGAACGCAGGGAATGTTCGCTGAGGTTTCCAAGTGCGTAACATGTGCCAAAATTTGCAGTCCCAAATGGAGTCTAAAAGTGTATCAGGTTATTCAGGTACATTTGAACTCATGACTCCCAACAATAAAAGATCACAATAATTGTGAAACCCATTCACCTGTGATTAGCTAATATTTCTGTGATAATCAAAGAAAAAGATTTTTGCCATTGTAAATGCATGCAACCATCATCCTCACCCTCATTACTTGGGTCACAATCTGCATTAAAGCCCTTCCACCGTGATCAGTTGTTGATTCTTTGGGAATATGAAAAAATTCTTTTTTTAAATGCATGTGAGTTTTCGAACCCCATATCTAGAGTCACAAGTGGTTCACAGGTCTGAAATTCCTTTCAACTTAATTTTTTACCTAAGTTGTCAATGCGCGATGTACCAAATTTGAAATCAATTCGTCTAGTAGTTTCTAAGATTTTATGTTAACAGACAGACAGAATCATAGGCGGACAGACAGACAAACGTGATACTGATATAATAATCTACTGATGCAAGCGTTTTCAACGCTTTCAGTAGATAATAAAACAACCGTTTGCGTTCTGTGACAAAAATTTGTACCTGTCCACCTACATTTTCTTATCATTGGGAGAAACATTTTTAACGTCACTGACTATTTACTTAAAATGTCAAATTATGAACGTAACTGATTGAAAAGAGTAGATCGAACCATATTTTTAAACACAAATTCTCACATTTTGAGAGATTGCTGGATTGCTCATATCCATTACAGTAAAAACTTGTTAATTACGTATACATTGTAATGTGTACTTTAATATTAATTTAATAACAAAGATTTAATACTGACGAACGACCTGTTGTGTTCGCATTTTATATAGAGAAATGCATGACACTTGTACTACATTGCTGCTCAATTCTCTTCAAAGCAATGGGTTCAACACAGAAAGCAAGCAGAAGCAGCATCGCTTCATACAATGCAATATAAATGCACTCGTTGCGTTGAAATACAGAAAGAACATAGCAAAGGCTACTCTAACGTATGTTCCATTTCCGTGTAGGAAAAAATGATGGCCCGAAGAGTAGTCATAGCAAGCAAGCCACTTACATTGCTCATTCGTTTTGTAGAATCCAGTGGGTCCAGTACCCTAACCATGTTGTACGTGCAAGTCATCATCTGTGTGAAAAAGTAAACAATGCAACAAAATCCCATCAAAACTGAAAGATCATAAACTGTCTGTTTAAAAAGTGGTAAAAACTGAAAATTTTAGTTCTGTTTTTTCCGATTTCATCCGTTTTTCCTATTCAATTAAAATTGCAGGTGAAAAACCAAGTAAATATTTCAAATATAAATACATTTTTTGAGATTTTAAACCCCAATTGTATTGATGAATTTTATTTTGTTGTGCATTCCAGATTTCATCATTTCAACTGAAATAGGCAGTCGTGAATACGCGCTTCCAGTATGCCACCAATACCTGCAAATACTTTCAAGTGTACGATATGTGCCAAAGCATACAAGTACAAACAGGATCTAACCAGACATCACAATATTTGTCACATTTCAGGGCCACCAGTATATGGTTGTACAATCTGCAAAAAAACATTCAATCGTCTTAGCGATCGAAACAAACATGTGAAATGTGTTCATAAAAAAATAAAAAACTACTGGTGTGTGTTTTGTCAAAACCCATTTTGTAGAAAAGTAGATTTGGATCGTCATATTCTAGGTCACATTAGGGAAAACGCTTCTGGTGCAACATGTGTGATTACGAGTTTAGTAGAAAAGAAAGGCTAGAAATCCACAGAAAACAACACAACGAAAAACGACCTAACAAGAAATTCCGCTGCGGGACTTGCTCCAAGTCGTTCCAGTATAAATCTAACTATACCCGACACTTGCAAACCCACATCCGTTCACGACCAAGGCCATATGATTGCACAATTTGCAAAACATATTTCACCAGCATTCAATGCCTTCAACGACATTCAAGAGTTGTTCACCAGAAAATAAAAAAATACTCATGTGTCTTTTGTGTAAAACAGTTTTACTTTGTTGCTAACCTTAATAGGCACATCATAGGGCACGTCGGAGAGAAACATTTTTGGTGTAAAACATGTGACATGGAGTTATCAACATCACTGGTGCTTCAAAAGCACCAAAGGCGACAACATACAAAACCAAACCGGTTTAAATGCAGCCAGTGTTCTAAAGCTTACACAACGTGGGACAATTTGAAAGTTCACAGACTCAACCATGGACCCAAGTCATTTGAATGTTTCATTTGTCTGAAAATGTTTGCCACTAACAGAAATTTAGAATCGCACATCTTAATACATGTCAATAAGAAACCTTTCCTTTGCTCGGAATGCGACGAAGAATTCAAAGTAAAAAGCGCTTTGACTGTTCATTTGAAAAGGGATCAGTGTAGCAAGAAGAAGGCGATATCGTCGAAACCATTTTCGAGCAAATCAAAAGTATCACAAACTGAAAAAAGCGATGGACAAGACGAGGAAGACGTAATGGACGAAGATTTAGTTCGAGAAGAAACAGAAAATCATGTGGAGGTTAGCATCCCTAACGTGTGCTTGCCAGGGGATGAGGAATCCAGAGCATTACCTTTAAAAAGAGCTTCAGAAGCAGTTCCAGAAGCGAATAGTGTACGTGAAAATAGTAAACGACCAGAAAATAAGGGTTTGTGAGGTTTGTGGGGAACAATTTTCAGGAGAGAAACTACACAAAGACTATGGAATGCATATTATTGCTAAGAAACATTACTTATGGAAGCGTTAGGGGGTTCTATCGTTTACGTGTCAACCGGAAAGTTTTGTTAGGTACTACATCTGAAGTTTCACATTTGTGTTGAAACGTGTTGAAAAATGTAATTGATGTATATTGCCAGCTCAATTCTGAATTGATGGTAGGAATTTTAAAATTTCGTTCTAATCCCCTTGAAAAAGGTGTTATTGTATTTATTTTTTGAAGAAACTGAATCCTGTGCGCTACTTGTTTACTTGTATCACAATTTAATTAGCAATAAATGGTGTGGGGACCAATTTTCTCTGTACAAATGCAATGTAGCATTTACTTTATATATATGATACGTAAAATTTTTAATACGTTTTAAGATAGATATGTTGACAAGTAGATGGATAGATAAAATATAAATAAGTTATCAAATATATTCGCACGATTTCATTACATTATACTGGTGTACCATACCTACGTAAGATTAAATTAGATAAGGATTTGAAATCTTTAAAATATGGGATTCTTCTGCTCATTTACATGCACGTTACAGGCATGCAAGGTTCATGTCTTTGTTTTTTAAAGTGTTTGTAAAATTTGTACCCACATTTGTAAATAAAGTTACGGGGATAACTCCTTAAATTTGCAAGTCCTTTAGTAGGATATTACTGATCATTTCAAGTCTTAATCTAAACGTAAATCTAGCTAACAAACTTTCGTCAGCGAAAAATTAACCCAAATCGTCATCATCATATTTATTGATTTTCTCATCATCTTCAAGTTGCATTTTCAAGGTAAAAAATTCACCATGGAACTCCCATCCTTCTCGTCCTATTCCGCCCCAATTCATTCCGCACAAGCACGGTGACTTTCCGAGAATAAAACATTATCTTTTTGTATTTATTACAAGCCATCTAATTTCCAAACAGGAATATTTCAAACATTTGTTTAACATTCGTCTCTATTTTTAATAGTAACCTCCGTGTACCCAAAAACTTAGATAAAATGGGTGCATTTAAGGAGGGAATCTGTGGCGCTAGCTGGGCTGTGGTCATTGCGGTTCTGCCACCTACATTTCGCAACGTTCGTCTATTGAATTTCCATCATGATCTTCTGATACGTTTTATTTTATATCAACGTTTGCAGCATTTATATCCCCATTACCTGCTGGAGTGGTTTATGTGTGCAATGGATATTGGATGGTTGATGGCGTCACCGCTACTCCTCTTCAACACCACCTCCACTAATTAGGCGGTTGGTCAGTCGTCCTATTGTTGCACGGCGGGTGGTGGAGAATTTGGAGTTGTAACTATTCCAGATGCAACTGGGTGGTTAAAGAACTTTCTTTCAGCTGCAGCTTTGTAAGATGTCGCTTCAAAAATTTTCCACGATTATGAGTTTCCTTTTCCCGAATGGTTCTTCGTTCTTTAGGAAGCTTTTCCTTAAGGAGTCAGCTTTGAATACTTTCTCGGTTTAGCTTTTCCGACCTCTTTCTCCACAATTTGGTAATACATCTGCTGATCTTGATTTGATAACATTGGTTTATGATATGGAACGGTTCAAATCCATGTTGTGGATGTGGTGCCTGTTGCAGATAAGGTGGCGATTGTAAATTATGTTGCAAACGGTGTCACAACACGAGCATCGTCAAGGAATCTGCTTTTTAGATGAATATGACGAGGTGGTGGAAAAGCAATTGTCTCCGTCACGATTGATTTCATGAACATTTTTTTGCAACATACGTTGATATAGACTAGGTTGCTATGAGCGAGGAGGAGGTGGAGTATCCGGAGTGGTGGAATTGAGCCATCCCATCTCTGGTTGCACGATCAGAAGCAATGCCACAGTGAGACTTGTGTGCATACTGAGGTGGAGGACTTTAACGGGTTACGGGAAGAAAATACCAGAGGTGGAACAAGTCTAAAATAAAATTAGTTAATGAAGAGGGGGGACGGCTAATAACTGTATTATGACCTTGAGTACAGTACCGACAATCGATGTGTCGGCGTAATATCAAGTAAAAATATGAATAGGCCATAAGTACATGGTAGTTGCATCACATCCTTTTACTCCTAGTATGTTTTGTGCGAAGGCAAAGTCGGATATGCGAGATGACGCGACCCTATAATTAAATTGAACTGCGCTCATCCTTATATTCTTTAATAACATGTTGGAATGTTGTATAGACATAAAGGTAGCATTAAAAAGTTTTCAGAAAAGAATAAATGCATACTATATGAAGAAGCGCAAGTATATTTTCAAGTATACAGTACAAGTTTAATTGCACAACACCATTCACACCCTCAGATCAAAAATCTTCAGGAGTTGAAGTATACATTTTTTCGGTTGTATATGCATTAGCCACATTATCATGCATTATGAACGTAAATGACTGAAAAGAGTAGGCAGAACTGTATTTTACAAAACAATTTCTCACATGCTAAAAGATTGAGGATACCTATTACCGTAAAAACTTGATCGTTTACATATACATTGGAAAGTGTACTTCAGAAAGATTTAACATTGACAAACGATCTGTTATGCTCGCATTTTATATAGAGAAATGCATTACACTTGTTCTACATTGCTGCTCAATGCTCTTCAAAGCAATGGGTTCAACACATAAAGCAAGCAGAAGCAGCATCGCTTCATACTATGCAATATAAATGCACGCGTTGCGTTGAAATATAGGAAGAACACAGCAAAGGCTATTCTAATGTATGTTCCATTTCTGTGTAGGAAGAGTGATAGCTCAAAGGGGACTCACAGCAAGCACGCAACTCATTCGTTTTGTAGCATCCAGTCGATCCAGTACCCCAACCATATTGTACGTGCAAGTCATCATCTGTGTGAGAAAGTAAACAATGCAACACAATCCCCTCAGCACTCAAAGACTATAAACTGCCTATTTAAAAAGTAGTAAAAATGTAAATACTGAAAGAATTAGTTCTATTTTCACCTGTATCCCTATTCAATTAAAATTGCAAGTTAGCGAAAAATGATGCAAAATATTTCCAATATAAAATACATTTTTTCTGCATTTTAAACACTATATACAATTATATTGATGGATTTCATTTTGTTGTGAATTCCAGATTTCATCAGTTCAATTCAGACAGGCAGTCGTAAATACGCTCCCAGTATGCCGCGAATACCTGCAAATATCTTCAAGTGTACTATATGTGCCAAAGCATACAAGTACAAACAGGTACTAATCAGACATCAGAATACTTGTAACAACATTTCAGGACCACCAGTTTATAGTTGTGCAACCTGCAAAAAAACATTCAATCGTCTTAGTGTTCTTAACAGACATGTGAAACATGTTCATCAAAAAATAAAAAATTCCTGGTGTGTATTTTGTCAAAAATCATTTTGCACAAAAGTACAAGTGGATCGTCATATTCTAAGTCACATTGGTGAAAAACACTTATGGTGCAACATGTGTGATGACGAGTTTAGCAGAAAAGAAGCGTTAGAAATCCACCAAAAACAACACAACAAGAAAAAACCTTACAAGGAATACCGCTGTGAGACTTGCTCCAAGTCGTTCGACTATAGTCGTAATCTAATACGACACTTGAAAACCCACGACCCTTCACGACCAAGGCCGTACCGTTGCGCAATTTGCGAAATATATTTTACAGACATTCAACATCGTGAGCAACATGCACAAGTTGTTCACCAAAAAATAAAAAAATACTCATGTGTCTTTTGTGAAAATCAATTTGGAACCGTTGGCAGCTTTAATAGGCATATCATGAGGCACATCCGAGAGAAACATTTTTGTTGTGACATATGTGACAAGGAGTTCACGAGGTCAGACGTGCTTCGAGACCACAAAAGGCTACATACGAAACAAAACTCGTATAAATGCAGCCAGTGTTCGAAAGCTTACACAAAGTTGGCAAATTTGCAAGTTCACAGACTAAACCATGAACCCAAGTCTTTTCAATGTGTTATTTGCCTTAAAATGTTTACGAGTAATAAAAATTTAGAATTGCACATCTTAATGCATGTCAAGGAGAAGCCTTTCTTTTGCTCGGAATGCGACGAAGAATTCAAAGTAAAAAGTACTTTGACTCATCATTTAAATAGGGGTCAGTGTAGCAAGAAGAAAGCGACGCGGGCGAAATCATTTTCAGGCAAATCAAGAACAACAGAGACTGACAAAACGGATGAGCAAGATGAGGAAGACTTCACGGACGAAGGTTTAGCACAAGAATTGGAAAATCATGTGGATGTAAGTATCCCTAACGTGTGCTTGCCAGGGGTTGAGGAATCCGTCACATTACCTTTAAATACAGCTCCACCGGCAGTTCCAGAAGCGAATAGTGTACGTGAAACTAATAAGCTACCAGAAGTAAGGGTTTGTGAGGTTTGTGGGGAACAATTTTCAGGAGAGAAACTACACAAAGATTATGGAATACATATTATTGCTAACAAACATTACTTAAGGAAGTTTTAAGGGGTTCTATCTTGTACTTGTCAACTGGAAAGTTTCGTTAGCTACTACATTTGAAGTTTCGCATGTATTAAAACGTGTTGTAAAATGTAATTTATGTATATTGCCTGCTCAATTCTGAATTGGTTGTGGAAATTGCAACATTTTGTTCTAAACCCGCTGAGAAAGGTGTTATTGTATTTATTTATTGTAGCAACTTTATGTTGTAAACTACTTGTTATGTAAATTTAAGTAGCAATAATTAATGTAGGCACCAATTTTATGTGTACAAATGCAGTAAAGCACTTACTTTATATATACGATTCGTAAAGTTTTTAATACGATTTAGGATAGATATGTTGATAAGTAGATGAATGGATAAAATAGGCATAAGTTATCATTATCAAATGTAATCGCGGGATTCTCATTATATTATACCTGCATACAATGTGTACTTGCGTAGGATATTAGCAAATTAGTTTAAATTAGTTAAGCATTTTGAGTTTTTTTAATTCTGTAAAAATAGGATTCTTCTGCTCATTTACATGCACGTATGTCTAGTTTCATGTCTTTGTTTTTCAAGTGTTTGTAAAACTTTGTCCCCACATTTGTAAATAAAGTTACGGGGATAACTCCCTAAATTTGCAAGTCCTTAAGTACGATGTTACTCATCATTTCATTTTTTAATCTAAATGTAAAGCTAGCTCACAAACTTACGTCACTGAAAGTTTACTTCAAATTGTCATCATCATATTTACTATCACCCCTTTCACCAACAATAATTATCTCAACATCATCCAGTTGCATTTTCATCCCAATAATTCATCTTCGAATTCCCATCCTTCTCATCCTCATCCCCCCGAATTCATTCCGCACAAGCACAACAACTTTTCGAAATTAGACCATTATATTTTTGGATACATTGTATGTATGTTTTTTCCAAACAGGAATATTTCTAGCATTTGTTTAACATTCGTCTCTTTTTTTAAAGGAACCTCCGTGTATTAAAAAGCCTTAGATAAAATGGGTGCGTTTAAGAAAAGAATCCGTGACGCTAGCTGGTGTCATTGTGGTTAGTCCACCTACATTTCGCAACGTACCTTTATTGATTTTCCATTATGATCTTCTGATACGTTTTATTTTATATCAACGTTTGCAGCATTTAAATCCCCATCACAGTCTGGAGTTGTTTATGTGTGTGCAATGGAGATTGTATGGTTGATAGCGTCACCGTCACTCCTCTTCAACACCACCTCCACTTATTATCCGGTTGCTCAGTGGTCGTATTGTTGCACAGCGGGTGGTGGAGAATTTGGAGTTGTAACTATTCCTGATGCAACTTGGTGGTTAAAGAACTTTCTTTCAGCTGCAGCTTTGTAAGATGTCACTTCAAAAATTCTCCACGATTATGAGTTTCGTTTTCCAGAATGGTTCTTCGTTCTTTAGGAAGCTTTTCCTTCAGGAGTCAGCTTTGAAAACGTTCTCGGTTTAGCTGTTCCGACCTCTTTCTCCATAATTTAGTAATATTTCTGATGATCTTGATTTGATAATATTGGTTTATGACATGGAACGGTTCAAATCCATGTTGTGGATGTGGTGGCTGGTGCAGTTAAGGTGGCAATTGTAAATTATCTTGCAAAGGCTGTCACAACTCACAACATGAACATCGTCATTGAATCAGTTTTGGAGATGAATTTCACGGGGCGGTGGAAAAGCAATCGTCTCCGTCACGATTGATTACATGAACATGGTTATTTGCAACAAGCGTTGATATAGACTAGATTGATATTATGACTTTACAACGTACAAAAACGAATTTAAAAGAATGGATTCTCATAGAGCGCTTGATAAATTCTTCATGAAAAAATAAAACAAACAGTGTACGTTCTACGAAAAAATCCGTACCTGCCCATCTTCACCTTCTAATCATTGCGAAAAAAATTCTTAACGTCACTGACTATTTACTTGTAGTCAAAATAAAAACGTCTCTGATTGAAAAGAGTAGGCAGAACCGTATTTTACGAAAAATGAGATTGAGGATGCATATTTACGTAAACAAATCATATACATATCCATTGTAATGTGTACTTCGGAAAGATTTAACATTTACAAACGACCCGTTATGTTCGCATTTTATACAAAGATATGTATTACATTATACTAAATTGCTGCTGAATGCTCCTCAAAGCAATGAATTCAAATCAGAGAGCAAGCTGCATCACTTTATACCATGCAATATACGTAAATGAGTTGCGTAGAAACATAGAATGAACACAGCATAGGCCACTCCAAGGTATGTTTGCTTTTCTGTGTAGAAAAAAATGATATCTTCAGGAGCACTCATAGCAAGCACACAACTCATTCGTTTTGTAACAACATCCAGTCGATCCACTACCCCAACCTTGTTGTACGGGCAACTCATCATCTGTGTGAAAAAGTAAACAATGCAACACAATCCCCTCAACACTCAAAGACTAAAAAAGTCTGTTTACAAAGTAGTAGTTTCCCTATTCAAATAAAATTTAAAGTTAGCGAAAAATCATTTAATATATTTCCATTATAAAATACATTTTTTCTACATTTTAAACACTATATACAATTTTATTGATGGATTTTATTTTGTTGTGAATTCCAGATTTCAATTCAGACAGGCAGTCGTAAAATCGCTTCCAGTATGCCGCGAATACCCGCAAAGACCTTTCAGTGTACGATATGTGCCAAAGCATACAAGTACAAACTGGGCCTAATCAGACATCAGAATATTTGTAACAACATTTCAGGACCACTAGTTTATGGTTGTACAATATGCAAAAAAACATTCAATCGTCTTAGCGATCGAAACAAACATGTGAAATATGTTCATCAGAAATTAAGAAACTACTGGTGTATGTTTTGTGAAAAACGATTTTGCACAAGGGATAAGCTGGATGGTCATATTGTAAGTCACATTGGAGAGAAACGGTTTTGGTGTAACATGTGTGATTGCGAGTTTAGTAAAAAGCAAGGGTTACAAATACACCAAAAAAAGCACAATAAAGAAAGACCTTACAAGGGATTCCGATGCGAGACTTGCTCCAAGTCGTTCGAGTCTAAATTTAACTATACCCGACACTTGCAAACTCACAACCCTTCACGACCAAAGCCATATGGTTGCAAAATTTGCAACACACGTTTTATGACTTTCAACAGCCGTGAAAAACATTCAAGAGTTGTTCACCAAAAAATAAATAAAGATTCATGTGTCTTTTGTGAAAAACAGTTTGGTTGTGTTAGCAGCCTTAATAGACACATCATAGGACACGTCGGAGAGAAACATTTTTTTTGTGACATATGTGACAAGGAGTTCATGAGGCGATATCTGCTGCGAGACCACAAAACCCGACATACAAAACAAAACCTGTTTAAATGCAGCCAGTGTTCTAAAGCTTATCTAAGTTTTGCAAGTTTGGAAGTTCACAGACTAAACCATGAACCCAAGTCATTTCAATGTATTATTTGTCCCAAAATGTTTACTAGTAATAAACATTTAGAATCTCACATCTTAAAGCATATCAAAGAGAAGCCTTTCTTTTGCTCCAAACGTGACGAAGAATTCAAAGTAAAAAAAGCTTTGACTCTTCATTTGAAAGGGGGTCAGTGTTGCAAGAAGAAGCGGATATCGTCGAAACCATTTTCTAGCAAATCAAAAATATCACAAGCTGAAAAAAGTGATGGACAAGACGAGGAAGACGTTATGGACGAAGATTTAGTACGAGAAGAAACAGAAAATCATGTGGAAGTAAGCATCCCTAACGTGTGCTTGCCAGGGGATGATGAATCCGGACCATTACCTCTAAATAGAGCTTCAGAAGCAGTTCCAGAAGCGAATAGTGTACGTGAAGCTACTAAACTACCAGAAGTAAAGGTTTGTGAAGTTTGTGGGGAACAATTTTCTGGAGAGAAACTACACAAAGACTATGGAATGCATATTATTACTAACAAACATTACTTAAGGAAGTTTTAGGAGGTTCTATCGTGTACGTGTCAACTGGAAAGTTTCGTTAGCTACTACATTTGAAGTTTCGCATGTGTTAAAACGTGTTGTAAATTGTAATTTATGTATATTGCCTGCTCAATTCTGAATTGATTGTGGAAATTGCAACATTTCGTTCTAATCCCGTTGAGAATGATGCTATTGTATTTATTTATTGTAGCAACTTTTTGTTGTAAACTACTTGTTACGAAAATTTAAGTAGCAATAATTATTGTAGGTACCAATTTTATGTGTACAAATGCAGTAAAACACTCACTTTATGTATACGATTCGTAAAATTTTTAATACGATTTAAGATAGATATGTTGATAAGTAGATGTATGGATAAAATAGGCATAAGTTATCATTATCAAATATAATCGCGGGATTCCCTTATATTTTACCTTTGTACTATGTGAAGTTGCGTAGGATGTTAGAAAATTTTGTTTAAATTAGTTAAGCATTTTGAGTTTTGTTTAATTCTGTAAAAATAGGATTCTTCTACTCATTTACATGAACGTATGTCAAGTTTCATGTCGTTGTTTTTTAAAGCGTTTGTAAAATTTTCTCTCCATATTTGTAAATAAAGTTACTAGGATAACTCCCTAAATTTGAAAGTCCTTTAGTAGGATGTTACTTTTCATTTCAGCTCTTAATCTAAATGTAAATCTAGCTAACACACTTTCGTCACTGAAAAATTACTCCAAATTGTCATAATCTTGTTCACTATCACCCCTTTCACCAACAAAATTTTTCTCAACATCATCCAGTCGTATTTTCATTGCAATAATTCACCTTCGAACTGCCATCCTTCTTATGCTCATCCGCCCGAATTCATTCCGCACAAGCCCGACAACTTTTCAAAAATAGAACATTATATTTTTGGATACATTGTATGTATGCAGGGGCGGCGAAGTAGGGTGTGTCGAGTGTGCGGCGCACACGATGCCAGGGACCTTTGAGGGCGTGAAGGGCCCTCAAGGTAAGATACCCGATAAAGTTTGCAACTTTGTAATAATATACTTATTGGAAAACGCAGCCAACGTGACTTATGCATAATGGTATTTTTGTTTAGCCATGTTGTAAAATTTTATGGTACACTATAATAACTAATTTATTAAAGTGTTAAAAATATGATTTTTTAAATTGTAGCACACTCTGGAGCAGTTACTGGAGTAAAGAAGAGATTATAAAATTGTCCGCTCCCCAATATTTTGTGGTTTTGGGAAAAAGTATTGTAATCTCTTAACGTGCTTTAAAAAGAGCTTCAATTAGTAGAAATTTCGTTGAATGAATGCGTAGTCATATGGAGGAATGATATCGAAATCTTAGAGGATATAAAAATCAAAAATTTTAATGTTGAAGAGGAAGCGCAAGAAATTCCAGAAAATGTGGCGCTTTTTCAACTTCCTCATCTTTCGGGGGCGTTAAAAACAGTTGATGTTTTGATGCAATTGGCACTGATACTGCACGAAAGATCACAGTGTAAAAATTGTTTTTGCCGAAACTATTCGCATTTATTGATAATGTAATTATTCAAATAAGTCCTGCGGTAGTCGTTTCCCGACGTAGTTCTTATAAGTTGCGCTTGTATTTGACGCTGCATGTTTCGGTCATATCGGCAGAGGTCTTTCTAAAACTTAAAAATTAATAAATACTTGTTCTTTTCATAATCCCAACTATGGTAAAAGTTCTAGGGGCCCTGAGCGTCCCAGCACACGGGTACTTGGTCTTCTATGGATGATGGATGGCAGCAATGACTTACGTATTTTATATCATGTGTTAAAACTTTCCTCAGGTTGAAACAGTGGTGATGGTGGAGGAGGCAGCTACATATTAGAAATTAGCATGGCATGCTGGTTCAACTGGAGAACTTGTGGTGCTTATAAACATCTAGTCATTAGGTCAATCCCTTGTTTAGTCAATTTTGTTGCTTGTTAGAATGGACGAAACAGCAATAAGATTTTGTTCGAAGTTGCGTTGGAGATGATTTAAAATTAATCATTATAATTCAACGTTATTTGAAATTGTTAGGAAAAGATGATATTTACTTTGGTAGTAAACCAGATTTTTGTGATAAATGAATTAAACAACCAAGGATTCATGATGACAAAAAATACATTGTATATTTTTTTTAAATTTTATATAAAACTTGTTCGCCAATACAGGAAAGCATTCCAGGTATACTTAGCTCTAACAACATTTTAAGTAGTTTTTACTTTGGCATCACTAAAGCTCAGTGCATTTTTAATGTGAATAGCATGCATACCACTTGAATTTAAATGTTATTATTTAGTGACTCTGAAACACCCTGAGCTGGATCTAGTACTGTCACTCTGTCGTGTTTTTTAATGCTTGTGCTTGTTGAACTCCTCAAGGTTGATGAAAACTTTTTCACAAGATTTGCACTTAAAGTTGAACTGTCCAACTCCTAAACCTCGTTTAGTTTCCTTGTGATGCTTGAATTTATGGTTCAAAATATAGGTTCCTTGGTCCTTTAGAAACCATCCACAAATTCCACAAATCACTGCTCCTGACTCGTGCTCATGAAGCTTGCTGTGACTTTCTAAATTGATCTTGCGAAGAAATTTCACTGGACAGCCCGGGCATTGTTTGTAGTTGCACGGATTTTCTCGAATTGGGTGAGATTTTAAAGATGATGAGGGTTCATTCTGAGCTGAGATTCCGCCTGCACCCATGTCATTTTTCTGCGAATCAACCCAGCCTGTATTCGGCTGTGCGTCTGTAACTAATTTAAATAAATTCATATGAACTGTTTTCTTGATGATCCAGAAAAAATCCTCTACATAAAAGAATTAAATACCGGTTTGCTCTGGGTCAGGGGTTGTTGCAGGCATCACATTTTTCCATTGTAAAACCCAGTCGCATCCACAACAGGCCACATTTCCATTGCTCTGCCGTCGAAGGTCCATGTGAAAGCAAAGGCCCTTGTTCCCAATCATTTCGGCTAGGCATGCATCACACTCATAGTGGAGGAAGTTTCCATTATTACCCAGCATTAAGTATTGATGCATGTGAGGGCGATTTGGGTGAGCAGAAAATTGATTTTGGGAAGAAATCTTGATGCCCTGAGGAAGCTGGTTTGGAGTGGTTTCCCAAATCGTTACGCTCGAACTCTTGTACAAACTGCGGAAAACGTGGTTGCCAGTGACTTGAATAGCGTATCCTTCACCAGTGTAAACAGCAGTTAGAGTTCCAAATCCAACTGCAATAAAAAAATGAAGTATTTTTGGTTTTACATTCTGAGGCTAAAGCCTCAGAGGTATTAGATTATTGATAATGAGTAGTAGCATTGTAAGCATTATTCTGGCTTACCAGTACTTCCTGAAGAAGACCCTGCTCTACCACATTGACTTGATTCCACCTCCGAGTCTTTCTTTCCAGCAGATTTTTCCCCTCTTGGGGGTTGTGTTGAAGGCACACGCATATTGACAAAAGTTAAAATCATCTTGGAACCTAGTTAATCGGTCTTTATAATTCTTATAGTATAATGAGAATTATGAATCGTAAAATGTTTCGCAAAACCCAAAATTAACAAAAAAAATGTATCCAGAATTAAAATATGTCTGTAGCTGTTTCCATAAAAACAACATATGATGTGGCAATGATACAATCTTTTCTAGTTCCTCTAGCCAGTCTGTCCTTAGCAAGAAAAACAATCTTATTCTCTGTTGCGAGTGTGTGTATACAACACAGAACCATGTACTTATATGCAAAATGCACGCTTGCACTTTCTGTAGCATTAAATTTGCACTTCACCGCTGGACACAGTATTTTCTCTCGCTTAGCTTTAGAAGCATTACGCACTATTTAGTTTTCAGTAAGTTCAACAAGCTTCGTGTGGGAAGATTGTGTTCCTATTAAGTGTATGCTGTTGCAATGGATGCACAATATATGTAACATGCATTTATCAATATTAAATGAGTTTAACTGTAGTTTCTACCTTTAATGCTTTGTAGTGCCGAAAAAAGGCTGAGGTGGAACAACAACAGATAAAGTTAAATTAATAAAACTCAGGTTATGACCCATGTATTAAGTACGATTGTCAGTATTTTCAAAGGGCGCCGGAAGATCTCGGAATAACATGAGCATCTGCTTAGCAGGTTTTAAATTGTGAAGTGCAGCCTCATAACCTTCTACTTGAATGGATAGATACTAAATAACAAATTAGTTTCATTAAAAACTTGAATTACAATTTTTATATTAAGCAAGTAGTTATCCAGCAGCGGTATATAGGCTTTGAATTTGAATACTGAGCCCTTTCCCATTCCAAATATGAGTAGGCTCTACGATTATATACCCATTGAATAAATATCTTGCAGGAGATTTATAAACAAATACAAATGAGTATAATTTAGATGATAATTTTAACTAGAACTATAGCTTTGAAATCTTGAATGTTCGAATATAATTACTGAAATACTGAATTGCGCAACAAATTCAAGAGCAACCAACACTTCTTGATTAAACAAGTCGAAAAGTAAATATTTTAGCGTAATCAGTGATCCTTTAAACTTTCAAGTCAGTAACCTTCGATTCGGTTACCCAAATTTACTCATAGGTATTCAGTGCCAATCCGTTCTGGCCCTAGGTTTACAATCTTTGTACCAGATTTTGTGGGAATCTGTCAGTGAGTACCAGAAGGTATCTGGCCAGGAGATTGTGTACTGTAAAGGTTGCAACGGAACGGTTCATGAAAGTTTCATTTAAAAATGCTTATGTGAAACTTATGCGGGGGTCTCAATGCTAAGTGTTCATATAATAACAATGCTCTTTTCTTCGTAAACCAGGTAACAATTTTTTCAATGCAGATTTTTTTGTCATTTTTTTTTACAAAACTTTATAAACTCAACAAAACCAACGGTGAAGCTTCGCAAATATCATATTAGTGTACTACGCCGACCACTTAAAAGTAAGCAGACAGCTTTGACAATACAATTTCCAGTCTCAATGAGATTCCCGCATCAGTTTCAGACATAGTAGACGCTATTTCTCATAATACTCGCAAGTTGCACGCAACGCGAATTGCAATCACTAGTGTGCCGTACCGTACGGTCAGACTGTCGTACAAAAACACGTTGCTGCTGCCGGAAACCTGCTTGCAAAGGTAATTGATTCTACATTGGTTTAAAAGTTTGAAGCTTATCACATCATGTGTTTAAACTTTAAAATATTTTGCTTTTGTAAAAACGTCAGTCTGTTTCAGTATGTCAAGTATCAAGGATCAGTATTTTGTATTCGTAAGTGTAAAAAAATACTTCGTTGCAATTTTATGTGGGCACAAATAACTTAAGCACTTGTTAAGTTAGTTGACTTTATCTGATGCAAGCACTTGGGGAATACCACAAAATTAAAATTTTCAAAATAGCTAACGGGTTTGAAATTAAATAGACTTATCGGATGTTGTCACGGTTTCTAAACCTTTAAGTAATCTGTACGCCGAAAGGTTCCCTATCACCATAATGAGTTGAGTGATTAAGCAAACAAATTAAACCAACGTAATGTAAGTTTTAAATATTTATATCTCACTGCTGCTGATCGTATCGTATCAGTTAAATTTAACCGAAGCATTGGTAACGCAAATACATATGCGTTTTCTTGATTGTTAAGCTGGACGTCACGGTTAAACGTTTCCAGCATATTCTTCCTTGTAACAACTTGTCGGTCATAAAATGTCTAAAAATAAAAATAAATAAATAAAACTAAATAAATATGATATAATACATATATATAAAATAAATAAGTGCAAATTGTAATAGTGCAACAGTTTCTAGAAACTTCACCCCGTTTGGCTTACTGAACCCTTTCCAAAAACGAGAACTGGAATTGTCACAAGTAAAGTGAAACACTACTTCTCGAAGTCGTTTTGATCCTTTATATCAATGCGTTAAGCCAAAAAATATGTTACAAAACCGCCAATTGAATACCGTTCATGATTTAATAGTTATTTAATTTTTACATGAAAAGGCGGAAATGACTGTTGCCTGTAACCATATTGCAAAATGACAATTTCCTGTGGCATATTATTGCAATTTCCGTGATGCTGCAAACCTGCCATAGTAAAGTGTTTGGCTCATTTCTAATGTGTTGACATTCACGTGGATGGCCACCCCAGTTGGAATTATCCGAAACGGAATAATAACCTGGCGGATCCTCCTCAGTTCGCTTGTGAACCTTATCATCAGCGCCTCTACATAAATTTATTTATAGATCAATTTACATAAGTGGTTAAAATTGCGTATGGGAGTAAATATTGGAACACAATTCCATTAATAGATCGAATGCAAAAGTTTTGTTCATTATGATGTTTTAATTATTACAATATGGAACACTTGCAATTAAATTGCATTTTATAAACTGTTCTCAACATGGTTGCGTAGTTGGAATGAGTATGTAAAATGGAAACCGGTAAATACTTAGTCGTGTTGACAATTACTGAATCTTACTATACTATTTCTATTTCCTTGAACTACACCCTAAAACTGCTACAATTAAACCTAGAAATATTAAAAGCCTCATCTTTACGAGTTAGAATGCACACGTGTATCAACCAGATACAAGTTGTAGTGTGCAGCTTTGCAGAAAACTAAATCTTTCACTGAAGCATGTACTTGCAAGTAATTCTGGCGCTTCGAATGGGGGCTACGTGAACAAATTCGTTAATATGCTGATGCCAACTATAGTTTTAGCGGATCAAAATAATTTATTGCATTTCCAAGAGTTATCCTACTTACATTTAATTGCTACTACCGACAAATCATTGTCAAATATCATTTATATAAAGTATTTACTATTTACAAAAATTAAAATATTTGCTATCTAATATTAAGTTAAGTATAATATTTACATATATAATCTACAATTCTAAAGATCGATAACTGAGTAAAAAAACACATCGGATAATTTAGTAATTGTTTGACTTTTACTACTGGAAATGAATTCGTGCTACCTTA
Organism: Orchesella villosa; assembly: GCA_036850725.1. NCBI lineage: Eukaryota > Metazoa > Arthropoda > Collembola > Entomobryomorpha > Orchesellidae > Orchesella > Orchesella villosa. The sequence continues at coordinate 6,285 of JAANSM010000437.1, read as the reverse complement.
TCGTGGGATCTTACTAGAATTATCGCAACTACTCCTTTACTTACCAAATACTCGTGACATTTCCATCGATATATTTGCTGTTTTGCGTGTAGGGTTGCCGTAGCAAGCCATCAAATACAATCCTCCTATTTTCTAAAACGAATACGAATACAAAGTGTGGTAAACTGAATTGTTTGTCGGACTGCTCAAGGTCTCCTTTAATTACTGTGTATGCAAAAACTTTGTATCGCACGCCCTGAATATCTTGCGTTAACTGCAATTTACTCTCTTTTAGTGATCTCGCTAAATTTATCAAAATTGGATAAAATACGAACGTTGAAGGACTAATGATCGTAAACTTCTGGTTTTGCCTTGTATTGCAAACTCTGCAATGAAGTGAAGAAGTTTTAATATTATTAAAACTATCAAGAACTTCCTCAACGCTGTAGTGTGCAACCATAAATGGGTCTCCAAACTCAACATTGACAGAGGTATTGGACATGGTTTGCTTTCCACGTGGATTGACGTATTTCTTGCAGTCTTAATTACTGCACATTGTGTATCTATGACCAAAAAAAACAATGTTAAGATTTTTCTTGTCTACTTATACTCATTATATATAGATTTAAATCATTAAATTGTAATGTTGACCCACGGCAGCAACTTGCCAAATCCAACATCTAATTCTGAACCTTCTGCATTACCATCTTTCGGTACACGCTTTAAAATCTTACGGTACCAGCCGGCTTTGGCTTCACTGAAATCTTTATTAATGCATGCGGTAACAATTTCAAGTACTGCATCTGCGAGAGGTTGCTTCGATTCTTTTAAAAATGTTTCAAAGGGTGCATGATGTGTGTACAAGCCAACCATGATTTGAATAACAGAATCAATTGGACATGTATTATAAAGTTTGATAGACAGTCTATCGTCCACATAGTAGCCGCCTGACGTAACAAATGGAATCACGCATATGTAAGTGTCAAGTGCGGAAGACGTTGGAATTCGTCGGTTTGGTATTTTGAAAACCTCTTGTTCCTTCTCTGGGCTTATGGTGATGCCAGTATGTTCATCTATTGACGAAGATTAGTGTATATTAAACGTAATGAATTAATAAGCTTAACGATATTTATGTCGCGGAGATTTATACCTTTATCTCCAATTGTAACATCATCATCCCAGTTGGGTTCGTCATCACTTTCTTCTACATTGACTTCTTTTAGAATTTCTTTCAAATCAGTTTTAAGCGGACCCGGCTTTTTTAAGTTATCCTTTCTTAGGGCCCAAGTATGGTTTCAGCCAGTTTGCAATAACCTATCGGATAAAACCTAATTGTAGAAAAACTAATATAACATAATTAAAATAATGTTATTACGTTGCTTATCATAAATAATTTCGGATTGCCGTCTAATAAATCTAGAAATTTTTCGACGCTTGGCATCTTTGTAAATAATTAGTTTTAACAATCCATGGTACTGTTGTTCTGTGATAATAAATACATCACATTACAAGGCCATTTTCTTACATATTACAACCAAATACTAGATTCTTACCAATAGGATTGGTAGTATCATCTTTAACTGAAACTCCGCAGTACTCAAAAATAGCATGAGATAAGATTGGAAAATACGGAGCTATGTACACCTTGATGTAATTCAGTAAACCTGGAGCATAAAATGGATTTGGAAGCAAACCTTTTTCTAAAGAGGTTTTACATATCTGCTGATTCGTTTCCTATTTTATATATTTGAAAAGTGAGTCAAATATTTGAAAAATGTGTTCGCATAACGGTCCAAATGGAGATCTTCCCCAAAAAGGTAAGCTCTTGGAGTTTGACGGAGTAATCTTGTTCCAAAGATCACCACCTTTACTAATAAACACAATAATAACTTTTTAATCCCTGTTTTACTGAGCATGTTACAATAACATATAGCAAATAAGTTTAAAACTAAGTTTTAATTAACTCACTCGTTTCGTAATCCTTCTCTAGGCTTTCGAGTCTTTTGTTTACTGTTTTAGTGAAAAACTCGCATCTACATATGACTCCGATATCCTGTAGCCGCCGTTGAAAATCCCTAATGTTTCTAGACAAAAACAAAGCTGATAGCCCATAGTTTCATTTTCGAATAGACCAACTTCTTTTCATTTTCATTTTTTCCCATGCTTCAGGTAAGAGATTTTTAGTTTTTCTCCAATCGCCCGAAGAACATGAAATCTGTTTCGACATACGTGTTTGGAATAAATTTGTATAGTTTTTTTTGTTACAATTTGAACTTAGCAATTAACTACTTATTACGTATACTTTGTTACCTGCAGATGTGATTTGGAAACACCTTGGATTTCAATGATGTCCGGGTTGTCATGCTGTGCCAAAACAGGGTTAGATATTCTTTGACAGAGGTTTGCGCAAACAGTCGAATCGTTGCGGCAATGAAAACCTTGCAAAAGAATAAAATAAAAGAATAACATTGCGCGGAATTTTTTAACTATTAAATACGCCACGTTTCATATGAAAGAATTTTTCAGGTTATAAGTTACACTTACCAAACTAAAATCCATTTCAATTTTGATTATTCCGAAATGGTCGTCCTTAATGACGAAATGAGCCTGATAACTGTAGTTGTTGTCAAACATTAACACTAACATTGTTGTCAAAATAATTCTTCACAATTTTGAAGGACGACTGTTTGTAAGCATAGCACAACCTATCATAGAAATCTTCGAGCCATCGATTGACGCTTTTAAAAGTGTTGTCTGCTGTAGAACTGGCATCTGCGCATCCATCGGAATCTTCGTAATTGCTACTATATCGTTCAACAATTTCAGATCTTTGGTCTTCGCAAGAAGAATCTTTCGTCTCGTCTTCATAATTCCCGCCGATATTTGGTTTGAAGTTTTCACCGGCGTCGCTTAAATCATTCTCGCTGTCTTCATCACTTCTAAAGATGATATAAAAATGTGCATATAAATAGAATGTACGCGTAACTGTATTTCATATCTTTCTTTTGCACGACCTTAGTTCATCTTCACTTGAAGGATAATTATCATAAATATTATTTAAAATGAAACTGGTGCTTGGTTTCTCTAAAATTGGAACTTCTTTGGCATTTAAAGCGTCTTCTGAAACATGAAACATTTAGAGTAGATTAAGCTGTATGTTTACAGAATATGTATTACACGGTTTGAAAACTTCCTTTTAATTATAAAGGTTTGACAAAATACCATCCACAACAGTCGCATCAAGCATTGGTGGCACAACTATGACACCAGTGCAACAAACGAAGTTATCTAACGAAAGATCTTGTTCAACATTTGCACAAACACTTTTGCAGTCTTTACCTGTAATAGTCAGTATTGACAGCCGCTTCTAGTAGCAGCTCAATAATATTAATCAGAGCATTTTCGCTTATTTGATTCACTTACACAATATACGACTCTCTGGTAATTGTTTTAATTGATGTTATTCGCAAACACATCTCTGAACGTTTGGGTTCCCAGCCGTCTTAAGTTTCCTAACTCGTGAGGGCTTTTTGCAGAGTGCATTAAACTGCAACTAAGGATTGCATAGTAATTCGCGACCATTTTTTAAATTTTACTGAATTTTTTAAAATATTATTTACTTACCTTAACGTTTTTACGTTTTTTGTTCCATATCATATAAAGCAAGTGTATGTCCTTCTTCTCTGGGGGTTTCAAAGGAAAGAGTTGTGCTGCAACTTTCCCCCAAATTCCGTCGTCTTTGTTGATGGCTTTGGACAGTAGTTTCCGTTTATCACCACCTGTAACATTATGAAGAACTTCTGCTAACTTTTTGGTGTTTAAACCTAAATTCGCCCAGTTGTCATCCATAGTATCGTGATACTTTGGAAATCGTGGACCCACTATTTGGGTTTTTGCAACACAAATTGTTAGCACCAAATAAGCCCGAAGAAATCTGCGCCTTCCTATTTATATACAACAACCTGACATGAGTCAAATACGGAAGCCGCTCCATTCGATGACTACCAATTGATGATTCATGCTGATATAGTGATAAAATATTAAAACGCTCAAGACTGATGATTAATCAATTGCATTGTACATTGCATTATACATTGCATTGAGTTTGGAAGGCATGTGGTTTGAAAGGCATATGGCAAAGGAATTTAGGAAAACTTAAACCGTGAAAACTCCGAATGTGTCTAGAGGAACGCATTGTTTTTAAATTGGTTTAGCGATACAAATTTTAATTCCACAAAACCAACGTAGAACAACTAATCGAAAAGCAAGTCACTGAGGGAATTCAGTTCAGCTTTGTTAGCGTTATGTAAGTTATCATACGCTGATAATACCATGTTGTCGTTAGCGACCCAAAATCGAATCCGAAAAATTGCATTGTTTCCTGCTTTACGAAGTTAAATGAAGGGTTTTGCTGTGTTACGTTCATTACGTTCGTACCTAACCTTTTCCATAGTAAACTTTTGTGAGAGATAACGAAATTTCATTATCTGCGTACGATAACTCACGTAATGCACGAAATCGGCCTAACAACGCTTGAACTGAATACCCTAATTGTGATTCATGATTTATCGATATTTTGAACCATCATGACGAAAATTAAAAATGTAGGATGTTTCATAAATAGAAATAGAAACATAAATGTTTGCATATCTATTGTTTCATTTGACAATTTTTGAAATTTCATTTTTACATTTAGACTTTCCAGAACTTCCATCTCTCACTGAAATTAAATGTCCTGAAAAGATTGATAGCAGGTTTTGCAACATGTACAAGGACTCAAAAACTGTAATGGAAGACATTAAGGGAGAAATGATTGTAATTAACAGGCAAGCGAAACGGCAAATGTTACAACTGATAGCATATTCAAAAGTTTAAACATTTTAATTTTAATGTTTACAACCTTTAAATTTGTAGAATACTGACAACCAAAGGGTTAAATAAAGAAACGGCTTTTACACCATACGATATTAAATCTAAGTGGTTTGAAGCTATTAAATCAGTTGATGTTCATTAAGATTCACCCTCCTGGGAAGTGCAACAGGCTGCTGGTCTTGACTACCTACCTGACGTTGAAATGAAATTGGCTTTACGGAAGTTTTTGGAGTTGGAGCATGCTCCGCTTTCTAAAAGAGAAAAAAGGTCACTTATGTCTATTCTATACTCAGACTTCAAGGTTATATCAAAAATTGTGGACAAAGCAGAACTACCAAAACTACTTTACGGACTTTTTACGGGCGATAACGGCATTCTAAGATGCTAGCAGCGTATCGAGCTGCCTCTCCGGAAGACAGAAAAGCTTTCACAGACCTCTCCTCTAAAGTGAGTGAATTCGAAACTGAGACCCGCAGACTATTTGTGGATGTTCTACAGAGAACAGATAACGTGGAAGAAACTTTACACCAAATGCAAGAAGAGCACTACGAGTTCATTGGAAATATTGTCACTGGAACATGAGGGACATGGAACAGTGGACCGCTACAAACTAGTATGAACGACTAATTGACGATGCTAAGATTTTGTCTTGTATTTTTCTTCTTTTCTAAACAGCCACGTAATTGGGAGGATATAACTCGTTTAATTAGAATGGCAGACCTGGTAAAGCTTGGACATTATGGTTGCTGATTGAAGATTCGGATCTTTTCTTCAAAAAAATCTTTTGGATTCCTTCTTCAAACATTTCTTTTTAACGGCAGTCTAGTTTGTTTAGCGAAGCCAAATGTCATGTTGAGCTTTCAAAATTTATCTTTAGGAAAATTTAAATTTGATATGGGTTAATTTTTTTAGCAAAAGCTTACCAGACTTTCAAGTGTTTCTTTCGCATCATATTATCTTTCTCCTCATCATCATAACCAAGTTCAACAACCGTGAAGAAATATTATAATATGCGTGATTAGTATGTATATTTTGTCTACGTTTGTGTGTCTCCATGCATGCAAGCGTTAGTTAGTGTGAATATCACCAATCACCATATCACGTAATAGGATCAGAATATGTCCATTTAAAAATGTAAAAATGCCTTAATGTCTAGTTATGCGTTGGTCTCGAAAAAACGAAGAAAAAAAATTGAGGATTGCGCGAAAAAGCCTGGGAACGGACATAGTAAACAAGTGAGCGAGCGCTCTCATTTTTTTGTGACAAGAAGAAAAGATGGGAAATTGTTAAAAAACTTGTGAGCTCTAAACCCTTCTTTTTGTGCATGTTGATTAGAGAGGTCAGTCTAGCGAGAAGGTATTTTAAATGCCTCAAAGTTGACCCTCCGCTTGTCCAGTCACACTTGAGCTGGCACACTTACTACTACTCCTACTA
>JAANSM010000436.1:0-28841 GCA_036850725.1 Orchesella villosa | reverse complement strand
GAGAACTATATTTTACCAGCAATAGATAGAGGAGAAAATTCTCTATAAATGCACGGAGAATCTTTCGAAAATTCACCGGGGAAGTTACTTTTTCACTAAGCTAACAGGCAATAGTCTTAAGAAACTTACTGAGTCTCTTCACCAAAAGCCGTCAGATTAAGATCTATCTGATCCTCCACATGCGCGTTATCCCTCAACTTCCTAACACGTCGGGGGCGTTTAGGCATTGGCATAGGGTTTGGTTGAATTTTCCTCTTCCTTCCCCGCCGACTCATAGTGCTCTGACCCTGACGTTCCATGTCTGGGGGTAAGTCTCTTTTGTCGATTGCTTCATCATCAAATACTTTTAAATGCTGCTTCTTCAAATACATTTTAATGTGACTCATCTCTTTGTTAGCAACATCCACTTTTCGCCACAGGTCAACAACTCGTGCATCCATCTCCAATGCATCTAGCTCTGGTTCCAGATTCTTGTAAAATAAAACCTGGGCCTTGTCATTCCGCGTAATTTGGAGAATTTTCTTGGCATCTACCAAATTCTGGTAGCACAGAAAGAGAAAATCAAACACATTATAATCTCGAATGTTTAGGTTGTATGCTGTATTACAAATATAATGAAGGTTTTGAACCGAGACAAATCGATGAGCAAGTGGCATAGAATCCTCTACTAAACTGTACAACAAGCCCCCAACTCCATTTTGATGTCTTAGTTTTAAAATCATCAATAGTGTCTTCTCCGATTTACAGGTTAATGGTGGTTGATAAGTATACTTGCCGTTGGAACACTTTCGAATTCGGCTGCTATTTTCAAACGCATCGTTCTCTAACCACTGAAAAGAAAATAAATGTGAATATGAATACTTCATTCAAGAAATATAAGAACACATAATATACTATATTCTATATTTATCTATTTGTTAATTAAGTCATTTAAGTGGATAATCTGAGAATATTGCTGGTTTACCTCCTTGATTTCGTCAGAAACGTCGGATTCGTAGGTTAGTCCCAACAACTCTTCCAAAGTAAACCTGCAATCTCGACACTCCAAAAACTGAGTCTTGAGATACTCAATTATCTTCGATAGCATGAAGTACTTATAACGTCCTCCAGTAGCGAGCTGAAGATTCCTGCAATTGCAATCAGATATCAGTTGTCAGTGATCAGCAATATACACACATATAGACAGTTGGCAGTTTTATGACAAACCAACCACTGTGAGAATATTTATCATTAATTTAATTACAACTTGTCCACATCCAACATCTAACCTTGATCTACTCTGACTAAGGGCCCATTTAACTAGGCCGTTATTAGAACCGCCCAGCAACGGCTGGGAGTTCTTGGACGGCGGTTGTCCCATCCTCCTCATTTTAGCTGGATCTTTGGTAGTCGTCAGTAGTTGGAAGTCAAGACCCGATCACCGATGGGATTGTTACGAGTTACTTCTTGTTGTCAGTATGTCAGTTGTTGGTTGTTGTCTGAAACGACGGTCACGGTTGAGTTGAGATTACCTTGATTCGATAGTGATAGGACTCTACTTCACTTCTTGCTGCGTGCCTACAAACACAAATGTTAAATGGCAAAAAATATAAAGTGGAAAGGTGAAAGGAGACCCAAAGAAATCGGTTAATCGTTAATTGATTAGTATAGTTATAGTCAATAGTAATTAAATACTTTACCACTTAACACTTGACTGGGTGTTGGGGTCGGAACCACGGTTGGCAATGACAAAAGCAATCGAAAAGAATTTTCATACCAAATGATGAATGAACTAGCTCACCAAAAATCCACGATTACCTGAGTGAGATTACCGTTCACTCATGACCACAACAGACAACACACAGACACAGCACAATAAAGCTGCCTCGCACAAGAATCCGGATATTTTTAATGTATCAAAATGCACGCTGCGCTGGATTACGGATGGATGTATGAAGAAGTGCATTTTATTTGTATGTACAAAAATACCACAAACGACAAATGGGAAAATATGCATAAAGTAGATAATGAATCTTTCTCGTGAATGAATGAATGTAAAGAGTTAAATGTAAGTATTCTCAGTAAGTGATTTTCGTATAAAATGTTATGAATTTATGCATCTTACGAATTTTATTCGAAATTCAGATACAGCATGCAACAACGGCCACAGTATTTCGATCCATTAATCTCACAGCCAAGCACAATATATAGAATATAATGCATATAAAAATTATTGTTTCAGACAACCAATTCAAGAAAATGTATAAGAGCACAGGTAGTAAGTACATTTTGCTAGCTTTCAACCCTTGATGGTACTCCAAGAAGTGAAGATGAGCTCGGGCGTCGCTGACGACCTCCGCCGCTACCACCACCACCGCCACCTGCACCTCCTCCAGAAGCCCTTCTTGCACGATTTTCGGATTCCGTTCCACTCTCATCCGAAGAATATGACATCGTTCTTGAATGACGTCTACGGGGAGGGGAACGTGTTGGGGGTCTTAAATTGTCTTTGTTGCTTTCCGAAGCTTTCCTGCTGCGATGTTGATTCTTAATTTCCCACACCATATGTTGACGCTGGACCACTTCAGGGTATTTGGATATGAAGGAGTGATCATAGGGAAGCAAAAACTCCCAGCCTTTTTTAACAACTCGTTTTGAGACGTTGGTCAGAATTTCTTTGACTTCTTCAGTGGGAAGGTGAAGGAGGGGTGCTAACTTACGTCTTTCTACAAATCTCTGTTCCGTAAATAGAAGTAGCTAGAAGTAGAAACAACATATGGATTTGATATAAAAATTAATTTTGATCAGATAGATATAATGAGGAGGTATTTTCTTGAAGCTTAACTTTAACTTACCACGTTATCTCGAGCAGCTTGCATGACTGGACCAGGTATACCATTTATGTTGGATTTGAAACCATCTGGATACACAATTTCACTTCTTACCACCCAGCAACCTTGAACCAAGACAGCGGCAGCTTGTAAGTGACGCAATACACTTGTTTCATCGATTGAAACACGCAATCTTGATTTCAAAAAGTCTAATATCTGGTCGTAGTGCATAACTTTGCCTGAAAAATATCGAAATCATAAATAAGGTTGGGGTTAGACAATATGAATTTGGCACTTTCGGTAGAATATAGCACATACGCGTGGATACATTGATTTGAGTTTTAAAACTTACCATTAATCATAAGGACTTTCAACTGATCTTGTAGAGACAACTCCTTCATTCCTTGTATGTTGATGCGCTGATGGGCTTGAATTTTAGATTTAGTGTCAGATCCGTCCATCACAGCATCCACATGTTTTGGGAAGAGTTTTGATAAATAGTCTTTTTGTGTGAGTACGTACATGGGTACGTCATTATCTGTATTTGGAGTACACAACTGAGCTGCCACTGTTGGATTATTATCTTCATACTTTAAAGGAATCCAAGGTTCCTCATCCTCCTTCTTTCTTGCAGAAAATGAGGATTTGTTCGTAGTTGGCTTGGTTGGATCCCCTTGCTGATTGCGTTTAAATTTGATGGTCACTTTAGTAGCTTCTTCTTCCGCTTCATCCTCTGTGTCTGCACCAGTGTTTTCTAAAATATTTAATAATTATTGTTTTATCATATTAATCCACCAACACTGATCGTACCAGTTAGTTTGGGAAGTATTCAATAGAAATCTAGTTTACGTACCATGTTTTGCTCTAGCTTTATCGGCTTTGTTCAAAAAATGCAAAGTAGTTTTCATCTGAACAATAGATTTCAAAGGTGTCAAGTGTACCGCCCCATCCTTAATGATTCCTGCGACGTACCTTGAGGAATTAGTGAGTTTAGGGTTCGCGCAAGACTCCAGGGTAGTTTTATCTATTTTCTTTCTTGTATCCCTACAAAGTTACAATGATTACAAACATATAACACAACATTTTTTCAATTATAAAGTTTCCTTTAATGCTCACGCATTTATACTACATATTGAATGCTTTACTTTAGCTTTTTAAGTGTTTAGAAAGAAAGTTAATTGATTAAACTCACGGCATATATTCATCCTCGTTCAATCCAAGCCCTTCAGCAGCTTCCGCTAAAAGCTCTCCATGAAATTCGTCATAATATGAAGACTCCGTTTCAACCCCAAGCGTTAATTGTAATTTATTCAGGGTAGGTTTTAATTTACTCTATAAACGAACAAGTAGAAGTCAGTCAATATCATGTTTTCTTACCGATCCAACAAGTTGAACTATAAATGTATAAGTACTTCATTAATTAATTTATGTTTGTTTTCACGAACCTCAAGAATTTCTACATTTTTCAATGACACCGTAGCTGGACGCTGAGGGTACTGAACTAGGAAAAGCTTCTTCGACAAGGCTTTCGATAAGTATACTGGAATCTATAAGTATTAAGGAAACAAAAACTCCATCCTATACATAACATATAACAACTGGTAAACAATTAGAATAGAAATAATCAACATTCAACATTTGCCTTTACGACTCAGAAAGAGTATTCAGCCAGTTTTCGCTGAAAAAATGACTTACCTCACTAACAACGGTCTCCTCTTCTTCCTCTTGGTCAGACATAGTTGTAAATTGACTGACAGTCAATCACTTATGACTTATCACTGCGATTGACAATTGATGATTGATCAGTTAGACTGTCAGTTAGCCAACCGGCCACTACTCAGAATGATGAATGAAGAAAATGCAACTGACAAGGTTGAAGGTTAGACACTTTCCTTTGTAGTTCAGTATTTCGTTCTTAACCTTCTAATTGAAATTAAAAGTGTCACTCTACAACACTTCGAACTTTAATTATGCAAACACAAGTAATTAGCAATGGGCAATGCAATGATGTCCAGTAGTTGGTAGCTGATGTCACATTGCATTGTGCACAATTCAATACACTCAAACTCAATGCACCAAAATACACATGTGGTGGTTTGTTTACTTGGTAAAGATGAGACAGATACACAATATTATTATGTACACATCTCATCTGGCTCAAAGAATCTGCAGAGAAAAACTTGCTGAGGAGATGCGATTCAGCTGGTGAAGACTGGTTTCATGTCGGCTGAAACCCAAAAACGGTTATCGAAGTCGGACTGGTAAATTAATTAAGAGAAAGTAGTTATAATTGTTGTGTTCCGTTGCAATGTGGATGTACAATGGACGTGCGTAGTTGCTGGTTTTGCTAACGACAAGTGACCAGAGTTTGTAACTTTAAAAGCATTTTCACTTGCATTTGCAAGTTGCAAACATTGAACATCGAAACATCTTCTTCGTTTTTTGGAGACTGACGAGTTGCAGCCAGACCAAAAATGGCAGCGGCTTCCGGAAAGACCGTCTTAATTGGTAAGTTCAATGGAGTTCAAGAAGTGATAAGCAATGATCACATAACTTATTAATCGTTTGAAGTTAGAACGTCAAACGTGTAATTTGACCTTCCTCAAAGTTAGACTCGCAATCCTGCTACATGTGACATGAATGAAGGGTTTGACTTTGACAAGGGTGATCAAATGATTGATAGCTTAATTACTGATTGTTTTTACAGGTGGAGGCTCGGGATTTATTGGGACAGCCCTGACAAACGCCTTGAAGTCGAAGGGATACTTAGTTCGTGTTGTTTCCCGAAAACCCGGACCACTTAACATGAGCTGGGTAATGTATTGTACATTATGTAATGCTTTTTGGAAATTATCGATGTTGACGGTTGGTAGCTAATTTGTTTTAACTAATTCGAACCTAGACGGAACTGGAGAAAAAAGGTTTACCAGAAAACTGTACAGCTGTAGTTGGTATGGCTGGTCAAAATGTTTTTGATATCACAAGAAGATGGACAGCCGGTTTTCAGCAAAATGTTTGGGCAAGTAGAGTTCTCACCACCAGGACGTTAGCCTCAGTAATTAATAGGGCTGAAGAGAAGCCGAAAGTATTCATTTCCATGTCTGGAGTTGGTATACCTTCATATAATTTGCTGGATACAATACATGATTAACCATTAACCTGAAACAGCTCGAACGTCTTTATAGCGAATCACATTCAACATTGTTTGATTTCAGGGTACTATAAACCAAGCGCGACTGAAGAATACACGGAAGATAGCCCTGGAGGAGATTTTGACTTTCTTAGCAAATTAGCAAAGGATTGGGAAGATGCTAGTAAACTCCCTTCATCTTGTAATTCAGTCAGACGCGTAATTATTAGATCAGGTAGGTCAAGAAATAGCTCTTGATTTTTTGGTGCTACTATTGCTTACTGATAGCATGTAGCAAATGTGTAATAATTTTGTATAATGGCATATTATCCATATCCTTATCTCAATAGGAGTCGTGTTAGGCAGAGAAGGAGGAATGATAAATAACCTTTACTGGCCTTTTTTCTTTGGGGTTGGCGGTCCCGTCGGGTCTGGTCAGCAGTACTTTCCATGGATTCATATAAAGGTATGATTTTAAGCTATGTTTACGTTTATTACACTTTATAAATGCCTCTACGTATTCTATCTTATTTATTATTAACCACATATTAGTGTAAGTTTAACGAACCATCTTAACGATGCTTTCAGGATATGGTTGACTTAATTATTTACTCAATGGAAACCGAGAAGGTTTCAGGAGTGCTGAACGGAGTAGCCCCACAAGTCATAACGAATAAAGAGTTTGCTAAAGCCTTTGGAAAAGCCTTATGGCGACCTGCTTTTATTCCCGTCCCAACTTTTGTTTTAAATGCTGCATTTAGTGAAGAGCGAGCGAAAATTATGACGGAAGGACAAAAAGTAATCCCGAAAAGGACACTAGAATTGGGATATAAATTCAAATATCAAGATATCGACTCCACTTGCAAATCGTGTTCAGCATTCATTTACTCAGATACCATGTAAAATGTAATTACATCTCCTTTTTCCGCAACGTCGCCCGTTATAACTATGTTCTTTACTGCGTTATGATAGTAGATGAAATAGTTAGTGAAGGTTGTCGCAGTTTATGGCATTCTGCAGTTGCAGTACTTGCAGTGTTCTAGACTTTCGAAGAAGTAAATATAGTAACAGGAGCACTATCGTCAACATTTCTCTATAAAATAAAATTGAAAATATTATTTTATTGTTCTTCAGCAATTGTACTAATCTGTGCATCCGCCTCCTCAACAACAGTCGGAGCATCATCATATAGTTCTTCAAAGTCCCATCCAAACTTTGAGCTAATAAATGAAGCAAATCTAGCTACTTTATTTTTTAACTTCATCTCTGCATTACCTTGATCTTTAACGTTTTGGATAAGTGTTTGCAAACAACTGAATAAAAAGTTATTACATGTTACAATATCTACGAAAAAGTCTTGTGGTACTTCACCAATTTGGAAATAGAGATCGGAAACGAATCCTGTGTATAATTTAGGATACTTTACAATTGCATCATCACTTTGGCATACTAACTGTACCAAACTTTTCCAATGCTCGAAGGAGGAGTAGCTTTGACCCACCAGGAAATTGACGAAGCTGAACTGAACTTCTGCGAGTAAGTCTTCCTGTCTGAAAATAGTCAATAAATACATTCACGGTCACTTTCAATATCCTCAATCCACAGTGTTGTTTCAAGATCATCGCCGATAAATTATTGGTGATAATCCTAGTTCGTACTTAATATTAATAGTAACATGCATATGCATGTATGTACAAAATTACGTACTTTTCGTAAGCTTCCAATATATTGTCCAACTTCCAAGTTGTATCCATTTGACATTTCGTGATTTGAGCAGGAGTTGAACCTGCAGGATAATTCTCCGAGGGAATCCTGCTGTATCTGATTTTGGATTCAAACGTTTCTGTCATTTTCGGCATGTCATCTTCAGCCTGTTCTAATTTCGACATTTTGGCCCTTGGCTTGGAGGATTTGGAAGTTGTTTGATCTGCATCTAGCGTTAGTTCTGGAGCAGATAAGATCATTCCTCCAGGTGGGTTGAGCTTTTCCAATATTGGAGCTAAATAAAATATAAGGCATAGTATTGGCATTGGCCGTTCATCATATCACACAATGTACTAAGTATTTGCAGATTATCAGGGTAATCAATTCGATGACATAGCTATAGATTACCTGTAATTCGACTAGTCAAAGATATCCATTTCCTCCACATGTCATATGGATATGCACCAAGAAATCTGTCCATCTCTTCCATGTGCGATTTCAAAGTTTCTACTTCACTCTCTGGACAAACTGTCAATTTCAAAATACAAATGTGTTACTTTTCTTAAGTTGTAAGTCAACCAGCTTACTACTTACTGCAATCAGTACAGTCTAATAACTAATGAATTTCAGACTCGATTGTAAATTGTAACTACTTATGTGGTGCCTTCACTTAGCTGGCTTACCCTCATTGCTAAGAATCTCCATCCTTGGATCATATTTTCTTACAACCATTTCTTGCTTCTCGAAATAATGAAAGAATCCACTTCTCGGAGACATGTTCTGATGATCCTTACTGACGCTACTGTAAATTATATAGAAGAAAATAAAATTACAAAGTGTATAGGTCCATGGTTTGAAAAAATTTCATTCATCATTATAGTATACTGTCACTGTATAGAGTAAATATCATATATCACTCTCATTCACAATTTATTTGTCCATGACAAACCTGAAGTACAAAAAATGTAGACCCGGAGGAATCATCTTAATCCCTCTAAACTTCTCTCCCGTATTCCAACTTTGCAAATCGATCCCAATCTCAGTTCCAACAGGAACATTTAGGAAAACAAAAGTAGCTCCTTCTTTAAAAAGTCTTAGAGCAAGATCCGGTGGCATCTCTTGCCCAGTTGAAGTCGACGAGATGCTGCTGAGAGTAGATAAGGATCCCTTTTTCGAAACCTGGGAAGACATGGAAGCCGAAGTTCCTGACGATGACGCCATGGTCAATAATAATTGACAATCAAATCAACAATCAATGTTTTTCGTAGGTCAAGGTCAAAGGTGTCAAGTCAGTGGACAAATGACAAAGCAAACTTCACTGTTCACAGCACGATCAACACAGTGTTAACAGCACTACGATCAGTACAGCCAACAATTCGAAATTCAAACAAACATAAAAACGCAGAATGAGTAAACAATATGCATCGATCGACGATTTTGACAACATTTTCTCAAAACAAACTGGCGATTTTGCCGGCTCTCCGTCACATCTTTGTTTCGCTTGATGCTGATGCTCTTCTGTATCAAAATGAGCATGAACTATGTGTATCGCTTGAGCGTTTCCTTTTCTCACGCTTTTTGTAAGTAGCTTCTTGTGGCTGCTGGTGAATGCATTTTGTTAGATATGATTGGTCTTTGGTGCGATATTGAATGCTTTTCTGATTTTCTTTTTATCAGAAACAGTGAAACACGAACGATAATATTTCATTTTGTTTTTAACGCAGCTTGGCATCTCTGTGCATTTCCTTTCCTCAAAAAATCACATCCAAAGTTATAATATCAATCATTAACCTCAACCATCTCAACCTCAACACACGTGGATTTTATGTACATTAAGCATTATATAAATCATTGTAAAAGGTAGTTGAATTTTAATGTTGCTCATTTGTCTTGTTGTTATTGTTGAGAAGTCGTAAAGATAACCTCATTTTTCCTCACGTTTTTATAGAAATGTGGAAACAGGGAATCTTACTTGAAAGCAATCAGTTAAAGTGTTATGTAGAAAATTAAGAAGATTGAAGATAGTACAAGAAGAAGAAGGAAGTTAATTTTGGTTCGTTGATTCAAGATAAATTACTCTAATTAGGAAAAGTACACTCAAATATTAAAAAAAAAACTTTCCATAATAAACATCTTTATTGAAGGCTGTGGGAGCTGGTGATGTCAGATGCAGCTGCAAATCATTACGGATGTCACGTAATGTATTTTTATTCGTAACGAAATAGCGATATTTAACTGATTAATTAAGCTGGTATTTGGAAACTGTTGATAAACAAGGGAATATGCCTAGTTTAAGTGGTTTTTGCATGAGAATTTTATTAATTTCAAGTTCAATGCTGAAAGCATTTCCACAGATTTCCGCTCACGTTCAAGATTCTATCCAATGATGCATAGGGAATGTTTGAGGTTTGCATTACAATAAAATGCAACTCATCTTTCAGTTTTGTGAAGCTGCATAAATGAGTCACAATGAGAACACTAATTATGTAGACCTAGACCTAGCCAAAATGAAAAGTACATAATCATGTTCAGAATAGTTCGCATGGTATATTGATTTGATTTGATTTTAATGTTGAATTGATTAATTTTAGCAAAACCGATCATCCATGGCTTCCGTGTCGATTATCAATACCATCAGCATTTCAAATCGTTCTAACCCTGACCTTGATCGATTATATTGATTTTGTATTAACTTTTGTTTGTTGCGCGGTTGAGTATTATACTTTAGAAGAAAAGTGAAAATCATGTCAAGCTTAGTTATACTATTTCGAAAAATATTTAGGCATATTACGTTGTTTATCTATACCTACATGAGATGACACTTTTTATTCAGCAACTCAACCCGGAAACAAACATTGAGAATTGAAACATTACAAACGTGCGTTTGTCTGCCCAGCCCAACAATCGAATTAGAAATCAGAACAGCAGGAGCATGACATAACCACCCCGCACGGGCAATAAATTAACATCTTGATCTTGTTTAAAATTCATGACATTAACAAAAAATAATATTATGGACATATCATTAAGTTAACACACATGAGGAAGTACTAAATGTATTATTATGTTTATTTTTTTGTCATAAAGTTACGCAAGAGTGAGTTATCTAATCTTCTTCTTCTGCTTCTATTATTAGGAATTTTGGCATGAATGAATCATCACTTTTTATATGTAAAACATGATTCTGTTATGCTGTAATTAGCATAAAATTGGGATTACTTTCTTCATGGCAAAGAATAGAATGGGTAACACTTGATTACAGCATAGAATCATTCATATCACATAACAAAAAGCAATTCTTATACTGTATTAATTATTATATTCTAGCATCTATTATGTTGGTAAATAACTTGACAGTTAGTCATTTTGTTGTTGTTTGCTATCTACTTTGTTTATGTAAAATAGAGAGTATCATTATTGCCAATTTTCTGAAGCCTGTCAGGGCCACGCGTTTCCTCGAAATCGAGGTCACACCCTGTATGGGTTGCAATGACTGCATGCATTTTGCATACTCGTTTCTGCTAAAACCCTGCTAAAATATTAGCCAAGAATTTTTTTCTTAGGATACAAACACAAAATTACTGGATTAGTACTCAATGCAAAGGTATGGCATTATGATCTGATAAATTTCGATATGATCTTTATGCATCACCTATTCTTTTGTTGATCTTGTAAAATAAATTTGTACAGAAAAGTGAAATGCAGTTTTTATATCTTTCATTCTTCATAGAGACAGGTAGTTTAGTTGGCAGCTCAGCAGGTGCACGTAAAATATGGCTTAAATATTCCGAATTCCAATCAACAGCAACAATTTGCGTCGACCTAAAAACCAGTAAAGTTTAAAACGAAGTTAAAAAACAGTTAAATCATTATTCATTATCATAAATTAATTTATTCCAGATGGATAACGATATGATATAACTTAACTTGAGCATACATTTGTTTTTTTTGCAATTGCACAAATTGCATTGCATCTATCGATATATATACTCCGTCTGCTTACAACGAAGTAATTAAGTTAATTGAACTATAGAATATGGACGTTTGAGACGGGCCAACTGCTACTCATTAAAAATCACCTTTACTTTGCTTTGTTTATGAATGACTCCAGTCTACACGTGTAAGTATATCTCTGTTTCCATTTATTTATCGCATCAATAAATTTCACTAAGTAGGGTCATATGAAATTTTCGCATGTCACATGAAGTAACGAGTAACGATGTATTCGTTCGTGATTTCGAAAAATTCAGACTTGTCTGGATTATAATCATGGCTTATATACCATTTGCATATTATTAAATGAGCACTTAAAGCTCTGTCTGAAGGTTAACTCTCATGCACGCGTACACATAACATAATATTATTACCCTGCCTGACTGGAATTCATTTTTAAAAATGGTTTGATTAAATAATAGCAACACCAACTAAACCACAGTACTACCCCGACATTGTTGTACTGTATGCCTATCGTGTAGTGTATATACTATATAGTTAGTACAGTATCGCTGACTTTGACTTCCTGGATAATTAACTTTGATGTAATCGGCAGACGATAACAATGAAGCACGCAAGCAATCTGGGAAGGTGATCGGATTTTTTGCTATTTTTGCATTCTATTTATTTACGTACATAATACCTACTTATTTGAATCTGAATATGATGTGATGTGAGCATTCTAAATTCTAAACACATATGCTCATGCAATATATACCTATCTACACATTGCGAAGACGCGTTCGCAATTTACTATGAGCTCAATTATGTGCGTCGGTATTATAGTACATGTGGATATGATTATGATATGATTAATCTACTTTTTGGTTGATGTTGATATAAACCATGTGAATATTGTGAATGCGATACGAATGCTGCTTTTAGCATATATATATATAGTGGGTGACTCCCAGTAACGAGTCTAGAAATGATAAAAACTCCAAAATTGCAATTTGTAGTGCAATTTCATGTCGAGTTGGAATGAGTGAGCATATACTATAGTGAAATATAGTAATAGTATCTATCATATCACATATATCACATCACGAGTATCTTCACATCTTTTTATTTTGCTGGATTTTTAATTATAAGTGATCACGATACACCTGCAGCAGGCGATGTGATGATGAGATGAGACTTCAATTTTGATGTTAAGAAAAGTCAATGTTAAAATCTAATGCTAAAAAACTCTATTTGATTACTGCTGCAGTGCTCCTTCATCCATGAACCATGAACCCATTTTTTCGATGACGCTGCGCTGGTTAGATGATGTAATCATTATGTTAAATCAAGATTTTTTCCCATTATATAGATTTTTATTGCAAAATAGAATATGTAATGCATATTCATAACATGGAAGCATGAGCTAGCTGTAAAGTCCAAAATGCCTTATATGTTCATATACACACTGGACACTGTAGATAAATTGACTTGCACTAGCAACTGGAGTGCTGGACAAGGATGGAAGCATTCTTGGTCGCTGCGCTCATGTGAACTCAAGCTCAAAAATATGCCTACTGAAAAAGATTACTTTTTTAGCAATTTTTAGTGGGAGTTTTCCCCCTTTTGTCTAGGTATATTATTCTATTTTGTTATGTTGCAATCTTGTGACTAGTGTGAATCATAACCGGGGAAATGCTTCTTTTGCCACTTTTGATTAAATATAAATTATTGAGCACGAGGAAAAGGGTAGAGGGTAGTTAATACAGTCCAATGTTCATCCAAAAACTCGCATCTCGCATGCAAAAGAAGTTCTACCTATAGATAACCATAAACAAAGAAATGGTCTGTTTGGTAGTGATGAGATCGAGATGTTATGATGATGTTGTTGTTGATGCTGATAAACTGATAGTGCCGAACGAGTGGTCACTTATGCTGTGAAAACTTATTTATTCTCACTCACCATCCTTAATTACCACATGATTTACCTGGATTTGAGTATTGAACGAGCTGATTAATTTTTAAGATTAGGAGCATTTTTTTACTAAAAAATAAGAAGATTTTCTAGAACTTGTAAAATAACCATTATTTCATTGTTAGTTTATATACATAGTAAGTCAGGTCAGGAACCAAACAGTATTCTGAAGGACTAGCTCCAGAACTTACCAGAAATGCCATGCTTTATTGTGGGAATAGTTGTACACGGAATCACTCGTTTTAACGGAATTTCACCGGCATAAGACATATTAACATGGTTAAGAACATGAAATGATCATTGAATCTAACGCTAGTTATAATTAAAAAATGTCTGAAACATATAAGAAAGGAAGGCATGTGAAGCTGCTGCTTTAATCTTAAATTTTTGCAGTTTTAATACAAAACAAAATTACCTACAATTGATAACTTTACACAATATAGGCACATTCGCTGATGATTCGCTATTATTAGCTGGCATTCACATTCCACCAGTAAAGTTTAATATATTTTGATATAGTTTTCCCATAAGACAGAAGAAGAAATGATTGTTGATTTGATGAGAATTGGATTGTAAAAAATTGAAGTTTTCCAGTCATACATCGTGTTATACATGGTTGAATGAGGTGTGCATGAAATGCTTTAAAATTAGGTATATAATCACATCATAACCACACTTCGCATGTAAATAATAATGTAATATGAAAATGGGCAGGTAGTGGGAGTGTAGTAATAGTGAATACAATTTATTAATTTATATATATACAAATGCTTATGTACATGCATGGTAAGAATGAATCATTGATCCCGGAAGAGTTTTGTGTACGTTACGTAATGTAAGACTGAAGTAAAAATTTGACTAAAAATACATGCCATTAATTCATACGTCACAATTAATAGCATGCCGCAGGTGTTCTGTTGTATTCATTTTAAGTTAGTTTTTAGTTTACCCTAATGGTTGTCTGTTACACATTATACATGTTTCGAATCAATGCAATGATTTAAGTTATACATTTAGCACTAACTAATATCGTATCTGCTATGTATAAAAATTAATATTTTTCTGAATATTTTAGTTACAACGTGGATGTAAAGCCTTCTTGATGCATAAACATCCTTTCCTAAGGGTTTCTTTCCTTAACTTCTCGATGCTACATTAACTTCACTATATCTTGCGTCCTATTTTGTCTTATTCTCATTTCTGTATGTATCAGAAACTGAATTCGATCAATTTATTGTTTAATTTTCTACCTCACGGATTTATTTAGTTTGTGTGAGTCTTATATTAAACTAAAACTAAAGATAATGAGCAACATGCCTCCTTTTAGTCTGCAATGCAATCAAGCATGGAAAATGAAAATGTACTTGATTTAGGTTGCAAATGTTTGAGCTTGAACTTGATGATCCTTATCACAAGCAGATACCATGCAAAATTGTGTCTAGAAATCAGCTGGGAGTAATTACAGGAAGCACCAGAAACAAGCTGAAAGGTTTAGTGTGCATTATGATTGTATATGTTTGCATTTAACTTATAATGGTTAACTTATAATGTGATAGAATGCAATCGCAAAAAAGGTTGGGCTCATTTATAGAAATACATATATATACGTATATTTATAGAAGTTTCATTTATACATACATAAAGTACCACCTCCGTACCTGCTGGAAATGATGGGACGGCCTTTGCAGAGGTCATGAAAATGAAAACAAATACAAAATTACAAAGGCAAAAAAGTATAAACTCATCACCATAATTCAATTTTTCTTCACACATTACACCTCATTTGGTCTGTGAGTTATGTTAATGATAAGAGTTCTCGCAAGTTGGCAAGAAACAAAGAATGGCAAGGATTTTCATTACCTCTAGGCATAAACCAAAATATCACTGTATCCCATACTTCATATTGTGCATTGCATTGTATAGATCATTGTTGGTATTGGTTCATGGTATAAGCGTACAATAATGAGTAGATAATACCAAGTTTTCAACCATTACCATTGTTGTGGATATATATAATGCTATCATGAATGAAGTACTTGACGTTACCTTTAACCTTCTTCGTCCACTGACGTATTCATCAACTATTCATATTTTCCATTTTTGCAATGTAAATTTGATACAATAACTCATACTCTTGAGAACCAAGTAGTTGGAAGTAAATTCTTTACTTTTCATGTAAAATACGCCAATGGAACACTATTTTTTCATGTACCAATGTCAAAGTCAATAGATTTACATGCATTTAATCGTGCGTATGTACACATGCAAAGAACAAAACAGGCATACAAGTTTTTAGTTGTCTCATGTGTCCCCGAAAATACATAAATATGCATGCATACAATTACAATGCTAACTAGTATTATTTTTTTCCTTGTCCATTGACATAACTTTATAGTGACAGGAATTACATTCATAAACTGACGTGGTGTTCCTGGAAATCCAGGCTTAGAAATCCCAACGGAAAACTTAAAACCAGTTTAAGCCAGCGAATCTATAACTAAACGCAACTATGCAATATTATGCAATGCAATGCTGCAAAACTGGAGCTGGAGGCTCATATAATGAAGAAAAAAGTTTGAATTTGAATGATGCTACAGAAAAAATGTCTTGTAATTACAATGGTGTCGAATTTACAAAGAATGAGGAAGGTGACATCAAGACCAAGTCGTGGACTGCTTCAATGAAATGAAACCTTTATGAGCGTTACGTATTCATTTTTTTGTTCTTTCTTACGCTAATACCAGTACTAGCTCCAGCCAAAAAAAGTTCTTTGATTTCGAGAGAAGTCAGTGGGAAACTAGGTGAATTTCCACCACAATCGCCACAATGCAAGATACGGGTAATGAAGTCAAGGCAAATGCCTACGTCGTGTCCTGTCTGTAATGTGTCATTTTTAGTAGTAAAAACTTTATGTGGATGCACTGCTCAACTTAACTTATTCAGAAGCAGTAGCTTTAGCAATGCTTCAATACATTTGATATTGCATACTTTACTTGCTAAAGAACTGAATTATCAAACAATAGTCTTGTTCTGTTAGGTAGGAAAGCCTGTTTATTATACAACGTGGCTTCAGGTTTCATTGAAACTCACATGGAATGGCTCATATTGGTAAACCCAGCACTGTACCACAATGAAATAGTGCCGGTATAAAGAATCCTATATTATATTATGCTGTATAATGTTATGCACATGTGTAGATACACGTTAACTTGAATTTTACAAAAATCGTATTTGAATCAAAAGTAAAAAGCATTTTATCAACGTGCATTTATATACACCTTTTATTTTATTGTTGCAACTTATTACTCTCACTCTCCTCTTTGATATTAATTTGTTTGATACTCCACTCTTTATGTATATGTTATGTATGTTTTTACTTATAGACAACAAAGTTAGAATGGTCCAGCATTTTTGCCTTGTGTGAATTTTCCAAAAGGCTATTCTAGTCTATTGTATATTTTTCATTTCATTTGATTTTCATGAAGTTCATATTTTACTATCATCCTATGATATTCTTGATATATTCATGATACTCATAAAGCACAACTGGAATATGGCTCGTTGTGCATATATTCTTTAGTTTCTATTTCAGTGAATATGTTCATCTATGTGTATATATCCATTTTAATGTGCAGTTGATTACTGCATTTCATTATTTAGTACTCACTGATTTTTCAGCATAAAATACAGCTCCTGGAGAGCAAGGCCAACTCAGATGGGTTTCAGGCATTCAGTCAACTCAAAGTCAAAAATCGAAGCCAGTTCTTCTGAAAACCATATACACATTTCATTTAATGCCTTGAACTTGGCATGTGTGAATCAACGTAAGTTCTCTTCATTACCTCGTACTAAGTTGTAAACCTGGTACTTGTTACTCAGGCGGTGCCAAAATATTTTGGCAGAAATTGCAAATTTTTTTCATTTACGTCAATTTTCTAGAAATAGTCTTGCTGAGTCTACTCATTATTTCTTTCTCCAGACACATAATTCATACACCTGTTGTGGTTTTTTAAAAAAATGTTAAGTTAAAGTTTTATTGACGTTTGTTCTACAGTTACAAAGAATTTTTGTGACGCTCGGGAGCAGTGGCAGTTGACAACAAACAGGTGAGTACAATAAACAGACCACCTTTCTGCATCATTACATCACATCACCTACTAAACTGAACTCGATCGACCCAGGAACATAAGTATTATAATATGGGTGTACTGCCAATTGCCATGCCGTGCAAAAAACTTGTTTTCTTTATGTAGCAAATCCATATCCTTATTCTAACAATCTAACCTCATGCTGTCCCTTGCCTTTTTGCAGTTTTCGTCGTAACCCAAAAGTTGCTGATTTCGCCGAAAATTGCATTTGAGTACATTTGCTTAACCTGTTTGAGCTCTGTCTCTGCAACTTTTGAATTTTACATGTGCAGCCGGTATGAAATCTGAAACTGAAAGCAAATAAGTATGAGCTAGTTTACGTCACTCCTTTCAAAACCTGTACGTGGAAAGACGAAGACAATAGAGAAGTTGGAGAGTCACCTCTTCATTATAGCAAAGAATTAAATACCGGGGAGAAAGACCTTTTCTCGCATTTCAACGGAAGTTTAGCTTCAGAGTACGGCTAGCTTTGATGAAGAAGCCAATAATTTTCGACCTATTAAATTATCATCATTTCAACTGATTGATGGCAGTTTTTCAGAAGGCTTCTCTGACAGAAGCTTGTTGAGGTGAAGACGCTGAACTAAGTCTTGTTCTGCCCCTGAGGCACACTAGAATTAGTAATTACCGATATATTTGTCTAACGTTTTTACTGTTGGTTGTTGAACCGTTCGATGCAGTCTTCATTTCCCAAGGCGTAACTGTCACTCATCTTTGATAGAACAAAGTGCATTTTTGTGTGCCACTTTTTTGTGCTTGAACCGTTAGTTTATTCATATGCAGTTCGATTTGGACGTTGCATTGGTATGCGTA
Organism: Orchesella villosa; assembly: GCA_036850725.1. Lineage (NCBI taxonomy): Eukaryota > Metazoa > Arthropoda > Collembola > Entomobryomorpha > Orchesellidae > Orchesella > Orchesella villosa. The sequence goes on along the minus strand of JAANSM010000436.1, from coordinate 10,328 downwards.
TATGCGCTCATTGATTATACATACCAATGATTTTTTAATATAAAACATAACGAAAAAAGCAGCTCCGAATGATGCACGACTGCACGTGAATTTGTGATACTTTTAAGTTGTTAAAGTGCGTATCGTTTCGTTATTTACCTTCAACTTTTTCATTATCTTGTTCCGTACAAGGTTTTTTTATTACAATTTTACCAATCTGTGATCATATGCAAATTTACAATCAACATTAAAATACAAAAATGGAGACACTAAAGCAAAAAGGACCAAATAAACGGCAGACTGCGGGGCCGTTATCAAAGTTATTGTTTTTGTGGTTGCTTCCTTTGTTGAGGAAGGGAAATAGGAAGGATCTTGAAATCGAGGACCTCAATCAGGTTCCGGAAACGAATTCGTCCGACCGGCTCACAAAAAGACTTCAGACGTAAGTATATATATATAAAGTAATTAAATTAACCTTCCAAATGAATGCATATATAACTCATACATTTCATGGAGTTTGAATGAAACATTGCCAGCTACATATTACATCACACAATTGTTTTGGAAAACAAAAACATACAAATATTCAAGGTCTTCAAAATATTTTGCAGTCTGTTGTCTATTATGATTTTTTTTACATTGAACAGAAACATTTATGAATGAATAGAAGAGAGACGCGTACAAGTACCGTTTCCAGTTTCGTATGGTTTTGCATTTGCAAGTTTCAAGTTTGCGTTTTTTGGAATCATGCGAAATCTTTCCATCTATAGTTAGTTTTCGTGTTTGCATGGGTCTTTGTTCACTTCCCTTGCTTTTCGGAAGTTTTATTGTACAAAAGGGAAGAATTGTGTTCACAAAAATGCGTTTAATGAATAATAGTAGATCATGCGATCTCAGCGGGATAGAAAGCAGATCAGAGATGCCATTGAAGATGGCTGTCATGCAATAATTTACAATGTTTCGTTGCGATTCTGCTTTTTGTCATGCGCAAAAGTAAACAGAGGCACTAAACAAATTTTATATGTCACAATTATATAAGCCATTAGATGTGCCAACCTGTAAATAGTTCATTTAAAAAAGTTAAACTTATTTAACTTAACTTGATTTTTTGATTAGCCATCAAGAGAATCAGCGCAAGCAATAACCTGCATGAATTAAAATCTTTTTGAGTTTACCAAAACATTTTAATAGCGTCTAAGTCATCATAATATATCCTCTCCAATATTCAAATTTATTCCCTTAACTTTTCAGAACATGGGATGATGAGCTCGCCAAATCGAATAAGAAAGGAAAGCGACCAAGTCTTCTTCGTGCCTTCGCCAGAGCATTCGGAGTCAGATACTTTTGTTGGGTTGGAGTCTTCTGTTTTGATGCATGGATAATCAGGTACGTTTCTTGAATATAAATCTCCTTCTTTAAATTTTTCTAACAATTCCTCATTTCACAAATGAAAACATAAATATTTATACAAACTATAATATTGATAGCATCTCTCCAACTTATTTGCAAAACTTTCAGAGTGGGCCAACCAATCTTTCTCAAGCTATACATTCGCTCCTTCAACGATGTCGAAGCGACTGTTGGCTGGATGTGTTTTTATGCTGCTGGAGTGTGCGTCACAACCCTTCTCCATATTCTTTTGAATCATCCCACAGCATTTCAAATGTGTATTTCTGGAATGAAATGCAGAGTCGGGGTCTCATCTTTGATTTACAGAAAGGTAAGCCAAGCTGAACAACAACAATCGCATCTCAAATGACTATCATCATCTTTGTTTCTATCCAGAATCCAGATCTCATTTCAGATTAGTAGAAAAAAAAGTATATTAAACATTGTACATGGTTAGTGTTTTTCGTAGATTTCATATAATTATTGTTATGTTTTGTCTGGCCACTCACACGTAACGCAATTGTTGATACTGAGTGAATATATAGTATAATATGAAATTTATAAAACTGGATTTTCAACAGCATGCTCATCTTTGTGCATGGTTGAACTAAGTGTACTATATTTCATTTTATATATTATGTAAGGGAACTAAAAGGAAAACTAGAGCGGGTTGCATTGTATTTTTCGAGTGTGTGGGGTAGCTAGGTAAATTAGGGTAGGTATAACGTAGGTCAGTTTACAACAATATAATTCAATGAGAAATATTGCCACTCCTGTAATTAGTATTGAGCCATTGTTTAGTCCATGAAAATTTTCCAAACTACTCCGGCTCAGGCAGTCAAGTCGTGGTAAATTTGTGGGACTCAAAACATAATTGATGCAATCAAAACAAGAGCTTTAAGCCGCACAGCTACCATGTATTTATATTACTTAAACATCATGCTTCCCACAAATGTTCTGCACTATTTCAAATTAGCACATGTAAAATTGCACATCTTCAACTACTTTTTATTCCGTGTAAATCTCGGAAAATTCCAGGTAACAAGATGAAAAGTGAGAGAGCATCAACATCGTATAAATATACGTAGAACATAACATTTATCTCCTCTGTTCTGGGTTAATTTCTTTTGAAACAACAAATAATACAATGTGAATTGTTCCCACGCATCTAGCGCATTTAAGTAAACCCCACTGACTAAACTGCCTACTGACCAAGATTTGTGATGATCATGATCAGGAAACAGAAACTAGATGAAACTAGATTTTTTAAAAAGAGAAGCTTTTGACTTTTATGAGTTGATCCCGTGGAACCCGTGGAAGATTTTATGCCATAATTCCAATTCCATTGAGCTTGAAAGAGCTTTAAAGCCTGAATCTCTTGTTGTTGATAATTTTCCTGTGTTTTTGCAAGAAAAATAGGTTCATTTTAAGTGTATTCCAGCTTCCAACAATTCCAACTTGTATACATGGGTTTCTTGTCCGATGCTGGTGAAGGTCAGCTAAAAAATATAAATTAGGGAATTGGAGGAGTTTTATTAGTGAAGTAGTACAAGTTGGAAATAGGTATTAGGTATCACCATCATCATCACCATCATCATCTATCCTCATTTGGTAGCTAACTGATTGCCATATTGCTTTCGGCCAGGATTATATGAAAGTATAATACCATGTATAAAGCGTCATTCATCTTATCATTATAATTATAGGCTCTATATACTACACGATAACTATATAGGTGATACTATGATACGTCTGTCTTTGTTTCTCTCCCATGTGAAGACAATGGAAAAGTCAAGTACTTTTGCAACTCCAAAATCATGATGATGGTGATGTGTAATGATGATGGGTTGGTTTATGGGAAAAGTGCAATACAATAATATTTTTATGAAGTCAGCTCTTACTCATCAAATAAATTCTGGAACATGAACCACACCATGTCATTTTGCACACTTTCAGTTCTTGAGCCAAAACCTATTTTTAATTATAACTTATGCATAAAACGTGTATAAAGCGTGAAAAATGGTGGGGATGAATATTGTTGTTAAAGATTAGTATTGAATTTATGACTGAATTTTATCCCATTTTTTTCCAAAATCTATAGGCACTTCGACTAAGCAAAGCATCTCAAGGAAAATCATCCATTGGTCAAATTGTGAACTTGCTTTCGAATGATGTGAGCCGTTTCGACTATAACCTTCACTACATTGCCTACATCTTCGTTGGACCTGTTCAGCTTATTGTCTTTTTCTACATATTATGGGAGGAAATTGGTTGGGCTGCGGTTGCTGGAGTAGGCTATGTGGTTCTCCTTTCGCCAAGTCAATGTAAGAAAAGTTGATGTTCTTCGTAAAAAAAATCTTCATGTAAAAAATGATAATGCTTCTTAACGAGTCGTGATAATTTATGGGAATATTATATGAAACGATATATGATACACTGCATAGAATATGCTGCAAATAGATATCCTCTTAAACCAGCCAGACCAGACAAATTATGCAATGAACAAAAGAAAGAAAGAGTCAACGACAAGCTCAAGTTCTAATACTTGCTTGTCCTTGCCCTTCCTATCGTGTCAGTTTGACCAGTCAAGGCTGAATAGTTGAAATATTACAAATTTTGGTTTCATGCAAATTATGTAACAAAACTAGAAGGAAAAGTGAGAAAATGCATTCCCAAATTAACCACAAAACACACAAAAAAAGAGAATCTCGTTTTGTGATTACATTTTCACGCTTGTTAGCCAGAGGGTGTCATGAGTCACGAGGCTATTACACTTGATGTTCACTGAAAAAATAATTGGATTTGCGTGCATGTCTTAAACACTATTTAGTTATACTTAATTTGCTTTTTATTCCCATGTTTCATTCCAGTACTTGTTGGAAAATTGTCGGCGGTGTTTCGGATGCAAATTGCGAAACAGACGGATGAGCGGAGTCGGATCATGAATGAAATCATTTTGGCTATGCGACTTATAAAGTGTTACGCTTGGGAGAAGCCATTTGCTAAAGTTATCAACAATATTCGATTGTAAGCTATAAAAATTATAATATCATGCTTCATTTTTATTCCAATTTCTTTTCCATTTTTCCTGAAAAAACTGGAGAATACATCCTGACTACAACTCAAAATGAATAATAATTTTCTACTTGATTTTGATTGATGGTGTTCAGAAACGAAATCAAAGCTCTCATGCGTCGCTCATACCTCCGAGCTTCGTTCATGGGAATCTTCACAGCAAACTTCACTTTCGTTCCTTTCCTCGCCGTCTTGGTTTACGGGCTTCTGGGCTACTATGTCACGCCTGATAAGGCCTTCTTTGCCGTAGCCATTTTCAATGTGATGACCGAAATCATGATGTACTATGTACCTAACGCTGCTGCATCTATTGGTGAACTCCTCATTTCATTTAACCGAATGGAGGTAAGGAAGGAAAACTATGGCATAAAATACATATTATGACATAACATACCTGACCTAGTTTTAATGACTACTATACTTGACTTCTTAATGATGATTATACTATAAAATAATTAATTATACTGACGTTTTCTCACATCGGCTTATCATTAATATTCATCAGGACTTTTTACTACTGGAAGAACAAGGTATCAACAGATTTCTCAACATCAAGCAATCCAATGAGAGCCGGGTTACTCCCAGAATCCACATGGAAAATGTGTCAGCCAGGTTAGTTCTTTTAGCACTTCTCGTTATGCATCATGGTCCTTTCCAAAGTTGGAAGTTCAATTTTTATGTAACCGGCAAAACTAGTTTTAGTTTTTGATGTGGATGGTTGGAAATAAGGAAAAAAGTTGGATAATTATAACCAGAGACTTTCCGTTGTTTCATGTTTTTGTGTGTAGCTGGCAAGAGGGAAGTACTACGCTGAAAAACCTCACTTTTGATGTAGCCGGAGATAAAGTTGTAATGGTTATTGGACCTGTTGGAGGTGGAAAGGTACATAAACACTTGCATACCTACTAGCGTTAATAGTATACTGTTGACTATGGAAAAATCTAGATTTATGGAAATCCCAAGGGTTAGAGATATGTGTTATAGGAGCATTTCCTTTGTTTATAGACATCTCTGCTTCAAAGTTTAATTGCTGAGTTGCCGTACAGCGGAGGAATATGTGATTTGGAAGGAAGAGTTTCGTATGCTTCACAGGAGCCGTGGTTGTTCCCAGGAAGCGTTAGAGACAATGTGTTATTTGGTCGACCTTTTATTTCTGAGAAGTATGCCAAAGTTGTGCATGTTTGTGCGTTGGAAGATGATTTGAAGCAGTTCCCATATGGGGACATGCAGATGATTGGAGAAAGGGGAATGTCTCTTAGTGGAGGTTTGAGAAGATTTTTCATAATACCTAATTTTATGTCTTTTTCATGTCAAAATGGAATTGAATCATACAAAACTGCACCTATATGAATGTCTATATTGCGGAACGTAATAACGAATAATGATAATACAGGTCAAAAAGCAAGAATCAATTTGGCCAGAGCACTGTACCAAGAATCAGACATTTATTTACTGGATGATCCGCTATCTGCTGTGGACAGCGCTGTGAGCAGACACATTTTCGAATTATGTGTGAAGAAGCATTTGAAAGGACATTTGAGGATTTTGTGCACTCACCAGTTGCAATACTTGCCACATGCTGACCACGTCATTGTTCTCACAGACGTACGTTTTCTAACCATAATTTGTAGCACATCTTCAGCGTAGAAAACTTATGCAATATCTTCCTTTGTATTTATGATTTTTAATTGCTGAATATATCTTTAGGGCAAAATAATTGCACAAGGAACATACGAAGATCTTTTGGAGCGTGGAATCGATTTTGTTCATTTGTTAGCTAAAGAAACTGACAAGAAAGATGTTAAAGCAGAGGAAGCTAGAGAACAAGAAGAATCTGAGAAACCGCCTAAAAAGGTAGAACATCATTTTTTTTATCTCATTATCTTCTTATTTCAGAATTCCTTTTAATACCTAATTAAATTAAAAGGTGTGCAATGAAAATAAATGATTATCTTAATAATTTTTATTCCAATCAACAATCGAATCAGGAAATAAAATATGAGGAAGAAGGAGACTGTGATAAACCCGATGAAAAGAAGGAGAACGTAGCGGAAGGTCGTGTCAATGCAAAAACTTACTGGAGCTATTTCAAAGCAGGCAAATCATATTTTGGCATTTCCTTCCTTGTAACGTCCTTCCTCTTGACTCAAGTCCTGATTAGCTTAACAGACTACTGGCTTTCATTATGGTGAGAAACAAAACAATACATAAGTCTATTTGGTATTGTATTGTGATTGTGACCTTTGAGAAAAAGCTGACATTATCATTAACTTAATTATTATCCCTAATTTTTATTTCGTCTAGGACCACTTCCGAGGAAGGTCGAGTTCACACACTGATCGAGCAACATAAGGATCTATACAACGAAAATAAGGAGCCGGACGTAAGCTTCGTTTCCCACAATGGCACAGGATTTGACGCAGGTTCTCTGGATTATAACGGCACATCTCATGAGTATCACTTTGACTATGAAACCTTCAGGAGTTTCATGAGGGGCCGCTACATTGTTGAAAACGACCATGAGTACCAATGGAGGAAACACATCTATATGATATTCTACATTTCGCTTGCAGTGCTTGTAATTGTTGTAGACCTTATCCGAACCATGTACATGTTTTACTATACGATGCGCATCAGCAAGAATATTCACAGGACGATGTTCGCATGCATTGTGGAAGCTCCCATCAAATTCTTTGATGATAATCCCTCAGGTAAAAACAGATAAACACAATGGCAGATAATACACAAGGTGTAATTAATTTCATAGAAGTCAAGTTACATTTAAATGCCTTTAAGGTTCATGTTTTACATTATGTTATCTTCATATTATCCCACCATAGGTCGGATAATGAACAGGTTTACGAAAGATATTGGAAATTTGGATGAGTACTTGCCACTCACAATGTTTGACACGCTGGATATTGGGCTCCGTATCATTGGAACGATTATCATCATCTGCGTTTCTAACTACTACTTTATCGTGCCAGCCCTCGTGCTTTTGTATGCTTATTGGTTTATTCGAAGCTTTTTTGTTACATGCTCCAGAGGAATTAAGCGTATCGAGACGATAAGTAAGTTTGAATAGTTTGGCACGAAAATATTATGTTAAAGTATAAATAATGTGCTAATGTCTTACTTCCTTTCGGAAGTTGGCGTGCAAAGATTATACTAAATGTTCACTTTCCATTTAATTTCTTTTCAGCACGAAGTCCGCTTTACACGCACTTGTCATCTTCCGTCCAAGGTTTGTCTACCATCAGGTCATCCAAAAGCCAGAAGCTGCTCATTGACCAGTTTGATACTTTGCAAGATATCCATTCCTCTTCATGGTACCATTTCATTGCTGGAAATAACTGGTTTAGTATTTGGCTTGAGATGACGTCTGTCGTGTTCCTCCTCATTGTGTCTTTCAGCTTTATTGCTGTATCTAGCTGTAAGTGGAGTTGGAAGTTGGATATTATATCACTGAATTATGATTAGATGACACGTTATTCTTGTATGGGAACTTTTTATGGGAAGAAAATGTTTTATGTACATATATAACCTTTACTAATTTAAGATTCATGACGCATATGTGTTTTTTCATGGATTTTTTCAGATTCAACAAGTGGAAAGGTCGGACTTGCCATTGCTTCTTTGCTCCAGCTCATGAATATTCTCCAGTTTGGTATGAGACAGAGTGCTGAGATGGAGAATTATATGACGTCCGTTGAACGAGCTTTGCAATATACTAAGATTGAACCTCAAAAGGATACCACGAAAGGTTGGGAACATAATGCTTGCTCATGCTTACAGGCTAATGGATAAAAATGATGATCAAGATGCGTGAAAAAACGTTTGTGATGCATTAAAAAACTAACCGAATGAAATGTTAAATGTTTTTTTAGAAAGTAGACGGGGTAGTCCATCTAAGAACTGGCCATCCAAGGGCAAAATAAAGTTCCGTGACGTTTGCCTCAACTATGATGAAGATAAGACGGTGCTAAATGAACTCGACTTTATAATTGAAGGAAAAGAAAAGATTGGGATTGTGGGAAGAACGGGAGCAGGAAAGAGCAGTATTATAGCTGCTTTGTTCCGATTGACGGAGCCGGATGGTGACATTATCATTGATGGTTATGATACTGGGGCTGTTAAACTTCATGATTTGAGAAAGAACATTTCAATCATTCCACAAGATCCTGTGCTTTTCTCAGGAACCGTGAGATACAATTTGGATCCTTTCGCAATGTTTTCTGATGAGGATTTGTGGAGAGTTTTAGAAGTGGTATGCAAATGAAATAATAATATGCAATCATTCAACAAGAATGGCCACAACGTTTGGTGAGAAATATATATAAACTGCTGTGATTATTTTGGCATTTTAGGTTGAGCTGAAAGAGGCAGTTCCAGCTTTGGATTTTGAGGTAGCAGAATGTGGTGCTAATTTTTCCATTGGTCAGAGGCAACTTGTGTGTCTTGCAAGAGCAATTCTGAAAAGAAATAAGATATTGGTGATGGATGAAGCAACAGCTAATGTAGATCCAAGGTATGCAATTAGTTTTAACGAAGTTCTCACCGAACATACGTAAATCGTTTGAGAAGTCATTTAACTTTTGTTGTACCTTAATCACATCACTAAACTTATGTTCTTACGTAAACGCTTGTATATTTTTCTTCATAGAACTGATCAATTGATCCAAAATACCATTAGAACCAAATTCCCAGACTGCACAGTAATCACGATTGCTCATCGACTTCAAACAGTCATGAACTACGATAAAATCATGGTTCTGGATCATGGCAATCTCCTGGTAAGTTCATGACCAAATCTTTTATCAAAACTAGAATCTAGAGGCAATTTAAAGCTATGTCTACATGTATATAACTAACACCTCCTTACTTTTAATAGGAGTACGATCACCCCCACAATCTCCTTCAGAATCCGGATGGACAGCTAACAAGGCTGATTAATCATACCGGAGCAGCTAATCAGAAGTACTTGAGAGAAATAGCTTTGGAGGTAAAAATTCAAACCCCCTTATGATATCTCTTAATTCAATCCTAAATCTGAATAATAAAAATATTAAACCTTTCTTATTTCTCTTCTTGTTTCAGGCTTATAACGAAAAGTTTGGAGTGAAGGAGTCCAAGAAAGAGAGTTAGAGTATGATTTTGTACAAAGATTCAATTCAGATTCAAACTGATACATTTTGTAGTCCTTTAAGTCTATTCTTTAAATTGCAAATGAGCAACTGATACTAGCCATTAGGCAGTGAAACTAAATCATGTTCCTTTTACTTGACATGATGTACAAGTTACCTTTACAATCTTCAAAATATTACATAAAGTTTGCAACGTTTTGCAATTCTAATGAGGTGTACCTAATTATAAGTTTACATACAAACACGCGCACTCGGATTGCGAAAAATATACCTACCAAATAACCTAAACTGTATTCTTTTTAGACTTTCCTTATAACATTACACTTTTTAACGATTTGTAACAGACATCATCTTATACACATTTAAATATATTATTGTTGTTAGATTACTAGTTATTTGTTCCCCGTGCTATGCTAACAAGCCTTATTATTACAGTTAAATTGTTTTGTACATGTTGTATTGATTATTGTTTCTTAATACTAATAAAAAATGCAATTTCTTTGAACGTTTGTTTGAAAGCTCTTCCTATTTTTATGTGCATATGCATAAGTTATTTGATTTCATAATTCAGTAATAAGAGGAAAACAGTAAGATAAACTTGGCAGGATATGTCTTAATTGGGTTTTCCCATAGATTAACAATACTAATAGATTAAACTATAATTTTATTCTGCATTCAAAATCGAAAACAAAAACGTGGAGGGATTATGTTGTTTGACAGCCCCCCAAAATGATTGTGACA
>JAANSM010000435.1:0-28857 GCA_036850725.1 Orchesella villosa | reverse complement strand
CATCGTCCGAGGGTTGGGTAGAGGGTTTCGGTGGCGCACAGGGCTCTTTTTATTCAAAAACTTCGCAGTTTAGACATTTAAATTACTGCACTTAGTGCAGCAACGGGCCCCTTTCTAGTGACATAAATAAATTCATTAAATACGTTGAACGTCATACTGAACTCACTGGATTGAGCTTCAATTCAATCAATAATATAGTACTTCAAAATTTTGTAGCACGGTTCTAAGTTCTCAATAATTAAATAATAAATCAAATAATAGTAATATGTCATTGTCAAAGTGTCTTTTTAATTCATTCAACATTCTACAATTTCTACAGAATAAATCTACACAGGCAACAGGGTACAAGGACGAAATGTTTCCCGATTTCCCATTGCACTTTGGCATCGCTTTGTTCCTTTGGTTGGATTTTTACAGGCGGAAATCCTGTAAATACTCCGAACCGACATTGAAAAATATACATTAAAGTAAAACTCGTTGGTTTTGGTTCAGTTTCTCCTACATAATTTTTCTACTATCAACATTTCTGCATGATGAATGATGATATGCATCTGACAACTTTCCTTTAGGTTTTATCCTTACTTATCCCTCATATCTCTTACAGGTCTCTTCAGATCTGCATTCCAGCCTCATCTTTTGACTTTAAACAAAATAAAATTGATGCGAACAACTACCATTAAATGGGAACAATATGAACTAAATCAATTCAACTATAGTATCCGATTTCGATTTTAAAGTCTGCAGACTGCAGGTCATACAGCAACATCATTTAAAATTAAACCATTACCCCAACGGATATGGATACTTGGTAATAATGAGACTGGAATAAGATCACATCACAAAGTAGCTTCAACGACCAACCGTACAAATAATACAAAGTACAACTTTCTGTTTTACATGCTGGAAAACCTTGGTTTCAAAAGTGGTCGTAACTAATTCAATGTAAAGTATACTTATATAGTATACATATATGTAGTTTAAACCGGATATGTTGTGTATCATATTATAAACGATAGCTTTTATTGCCTCTGCCCACGGTTCACCCATCCCAACGTGAAATGATGTAGTGAAAAGATAAAGGGTCTGCATATAGAATCATTTAAGGCAAGGACATGCAAGACAGGCAAAGAATGGCGGTTGACTGCCTTCGGAAAGGGAAACAGCTGTGTATCTATATATGGACTAGAGCTATATCTTTGTGTAAAATGATGTTCTATGGGGTATGGGGTGCATGTGCCAAAGATGAACCATTTATGAGGACACAACTTTTGATCTGACAAGAGTATCCCCTTCCAGATTGTGGGACTTTCTATAGGAGAATGCAACAGCTAGCTAGCTGATGATTCGGTATCGGTGTGGCTATACTTTACCCTTGGTCTTTCTTTGGCCTTTAACGTAATGAAGGCCTTTTCCCTTATAAACAGACAGGAAAAATTCATTTAAATGTAATCTTACTCGATCCGATCCCCAGCTTGCATAGCATGTAGCATGTGTTATGCATGTAATATTACTCTATTTTTGACATGGACTTGTATGTGCTCATTGCTCAGCAAAAAGTATTAGAGCTGGTTACTCGTTGCGTTATATGAAGTGAGTAAGAGAGATGCATCGTAACTGCAACAGACACAGAAACGAAGGATCGTCGTTTGTTGCGCTAGAGCAAAAAAACGACACGTTTTCGTTTTATTTTATTTGAACAAATGGGTCTACCACAAACTGGTGTAATGATTTGAATTATATAACTGGTATACAGTGACAGTAGATCTAGATCTGCTACCGGGTTTTCTATCTATTTCAGACAGACTGAATTTCGTCCGGATCAAATAAGTACAAAGTACTAAGCATATTATCGAGTACTGGTTAAAAGTATCAAAGCAATGCTCTATGTTTTCATATTTTACCGATTAGCTATGAGGAATTCTTCGAAAAATGTGTAAGATGTAACGTACCAACGTACTCTTTCTTTCTGTGAATAAAGTATACTCAATATCCATAAAAATGATATCATTATTGTCAAGTTAAAATTTCTAAGTACGTTGACACACACAACCTGCTCCAACCAACCAGTCCTAACCCACTTTCACCGGGTGTAAAGAGTACGCACAGTAGTGTCAGTGTCAATTGTCACCACTGTATGAATTTATTCTATATTCAATGAATGACTTGTAAGCTAATGGCACATGTCATTACAGATTCAACAAATTACAACGATACGCTCAATAACATGAAAAATGTGCAAAATTTTCGACTTCTTAATTTGTAATTGTACATGTAATCAACTTATCTATACACTGATTATCCAGTGTAATATTTAACACTGCTTCTATTCCTCCTCAATAATTGGTGGTGTGTCGATGGAATGGTAAAATGGATGGGTTTGACTTGGTAATTATTTATGCTAGTATAAAAATAAAATATAAGTATGAATTACTTACTGTATACTTGACTGACTAGACTATACTTTTTTACGCATGATTAACACAAAACTATTTGTTCGTTACATTGCGTTGTCCACATGTATATGTGTCAGTGTGACAGTAAATGGCCATATAACGGTTAAACAGACTCATAAAAGCATCTTTTCATTCAACGTTCCCTGGGACTTTGCTTGTTCCCTTGTTCGGTTACGGTCTCCTTGCCTCTTAAAGCTTGTAACATACACACCGTAACGTACCTGAACAAGTATTCGTACCATATCATTTGCTAATGCGAAGACGAACTTATACTGGCTCTGGCTTACAAATACAGCCCGCCCGCAGCCATAATATTTCTCATCTTTACCAGTACCGTGCTGCATCTCATTACTCTTTTTTACTAGGGTTGTGACAGTTCCTTTATGCATCTTTTAAAACAAGAAATACATCATTGATGATTCTGAATGAGACGTCTTGATTCTATGCTTAATACTCCACTCCTGCAAGTTCAATCCTAGTTATTTCGCTAAATGGTCATTGTGCGAGCAAATCTTTTACTTTTTTCCCAATAGGTCGAAACTTAAGTAGACAGCGTCATAACCGGCAATGCCGATAAATAGTAAATCTTGATTTAATGAAGCCTTTCGGCAAGTTTCAAGATACACTCTTTAATTCGTCAATCAAACTATAATCAAAGAAAAGCAAAGTTTCTGCAATTTCCGCAATGCAATTAAATTGGAGAAGGAAAATTCTTCATCCTTAATTTGTACTATAATGGTAGTATTTGAAGAGAAAACTTCTACAAACAGCACGTGTTGAGTTCATTTATTTGCAAGATTCCAGCCTGCTACATCCGGCGGATTACAGCAGAATACCAGACAAAAACTGTGACTGCTTGTGGCTCTGGAAAAAAGACTTATAATGCCAATTAGCAGCTTTAATACCAATCCAGTTCCACATCTACTTTTGAACTTTTAGTGGTGAACATTAATAAGCAGATGAGTACTATGACAAATACTTCGTCATCCACACTTTTATCGGTTTTACCGATTTCTAGTGAACCTGAACATACATATAGCATACGTAGTGCTTTGCATTATACCACCTCACTCAAGCTTGGTTTGGATTTTCAACTTTCTTGTAAAAATAGGTTTTCTTTCGCTAGACTCGTGATCATGATTTCAACTGCTTCCTATTGGTATTCAACAAAACCCCACATTGTACAGATGACGGTGTTTGCGATAATACAGCAAACTGCAGGATCAAACTAAAGCATTCATTTCAGATAGTCGTCTTTTCCTTTTCGACTTGTTGCAAGATCCATGATGTGATGATGGCCTAAAATAGAGTTCTTGTTGTACTCAATATACAAGGCAGCAGCAAACGTGAAGTGATTACTCGTTCTATAAACGATTCGATCCGTTTTCTAAGTTCATTCATTCTAAGAGAATTATTGTTCATGTAAAATCTCGTGAGTGAGCTGTGAGTTCTACACATACAAGAGAACTGATTGCAAGAAGCACAATTGCAACTCAGCCCTAATATGGGATCCCTCTTGGATCAGACTCGTTCAAGAAACATGTATGTATTTTCCAAAATGCAGAGGTTCACTAAACAGAAACATACATTGTATATTGTATTGTATTACAGACTCTTGACTCACTTACATTTTTAAGCTAGCTATGTAATACTGCATTAAGTACGTTTGCTTTTGCTCTTTTTAAAATCAAACTACCTCACATTTATTTAGAAGAGAGCGAAAAGTACGTTTTCTCTTCACAAAAAAGGTTCGTTCGTGCACTTACTACCAAACATGTATCATTCAATTTGATTTTCGTTTTATTTTATGAATCCAAGTATTTTGATTACCCATTCACCATTACCTTTGTCTGCTTCTAAATATGAAATAGCTGCCGAATTCAGTAGCTAAATTAATCAAGGGATAGAAGTTTTAAAGTTAAAAATGTCTTTCTTTTGTGTAGTAATAATAATAGTAATAACAAACAGTACACCTTCAGAAAATGCAGCAGTTAAAAAATCATTCATCATCAAACCTATTTGCATGTTTTTTAATTCAACTCGCAGCTGTTGAGTAAACAAAATTGGCAATGCTAGGAGCGTATGATATCATCCCTTGATACTTGCTACATTCATTCATTCAATTTACCTAGTTTTTCACACATGAAAAGTATAATATGCAACTATCTACTTATTGTAACTACAATCCACATAAAAAGGTGGTTGTGGATTGTTCTTGAGAGAGGACATAAAAAAGCAATGCATATATCATGCATATCATATCCATCGTTCGAATGAATGACATATGAAACTTAAATATTTTATGACAATATTTTAAAATAGTTAACTTGTTTTTTTGTGTTAAATGAAAAAGTAAAACATTCTGTTCGATCGGCAGAGTATAAATTAAATTTTTTTTGTAATAATAATAACTGGAATTACATTTTTATTTAGGTTTAACACATGAGGTCAAAGTGAAATGAAGGCCTCGGTGGTTATACATAATCTATTCATGGGAGGTGTCAACTACTCAACTGTCATGCATCTACATCTATTTGCAGCATTCTGCCAGACTTAAAAATACATTTTAAACTGGCCAATACGAGCATGTTACAGTTTTAAATAGCAATAGCAATATGATTCGAGACTATTTCCAAGTTTATACAATTTACTAGCGGAAAAAGTTAGAAGGATATCTATACATTAACAATTACTTCACCATTCTTTATACACACAAAATCAGCACATACATACGTGATATTTCAGTAAATCAAACTTTTGAGTTCACTTCCGTCAGTTTCCGATATGTCATACTAACTATTTGAGCAAAGATGCGAAATAGTGTGAATGATGCAGACGATGTGATGCTTCTTTGTATGTACGTATTATATTCGCTCAGTCATGTACCGTATAAAAAGAATGTGAATCAAATTACAATGAAGAGCATTAAATTGGAAATTCACTGTAGAAAAACATAATTGTACAAGTTTTTGCAACATTCTCCACCATAACGCATCAAACAAATCCAACTATCTGATTTATAATGCATCTATCATACTAGTAGTTGTAAAAGAAACAAGAGAAAACTTTCGAAATTGCATCTTTCTTCTCATCTTCGTTTGCTATAGAACTAGCCATTCTCCTAATCAAACTAAAAGTGTTTGTCACTTGTATTGCACGGAAATCTTTTAGAGGAATCATCATCAAATCTTTCATACATAACATTAACATAGTCACAAATATTGCATATTATGCATCATCCCAACATCACCAATCACCATTATTATATTTTTGAAATTAAAATGAATGCAAAAATGGCCAGTAACTAGAAACCTATGCATAGTGGTATAGTAAACCAAACTATACGAAGTGAATGTGATGTTCGCTAATGGCTTATAATGTTCAAAAGGCAGCAGACAGTCAACTGATCCATCTCTCTTTTAACTGAACATGATTACTACAGTCATATATGCACTTTTGACGGTGACTGTACATCACCAATACCACCAGACACCACACATAAGTCACCGCTGTCGCTGTCAACCAACGTTTACTCAAAACTCATCGCTTTATAGTACCTTAGCAAATTTTCACTCTCCATTTAATTCGACTTCGATAAGCTAAGCTAAGCCACCTCATGCTAGTACCACTAACAAAACGAACCCTCACTTAGTTTGACTAATAGCTATATAAAATCAAGACCCTAGTTTTAATTACTAGCCCTTTTTAAGTACATTCTTTCCCCACATATATTCTCCTTAGTGCCCTAAAGGCATTTTTAGTGTTTTCATATTAGAATACCTTTCCGATCAATGAATAGGCAAAAAGATCACGTTATTCATGTTGAATATACTATGACTCGGATATTTCTTTCTCTAAAAAGTACAGGGGAGAACTCAGCACATGGCACATAGTTATAAGTATAAGTTATGGCATATATGCACTAATGACTTATATCTATCTATTTAGTTTAGTTGCTTAATAATGTGCATTTAGCATTATTATGTACTAATAAGTTTTATTGGTAGAGTGCTGTCGTCAAAAGTTTAATTCACCAAAATAATATGCTCAATGCTCACACAAAATGAAGTTCTCCTTAAGAATGAATTTCACTTGCAATATAATATAACCTGTCATTGATACCCTGGAATGTGGAATCAAATCGTACGTAAAAAGTATGAATAGAATGAAACTTGAGAAAAAGAAATCCAATTATTCCAATTGCACCAGTTATTTCAAACTTGACCTGTTTCTTTGTTTTTATTTGGAGTTACATTTGAGACGACATCAAATCTACTTTGAATCGTGGTAGCAAACGCAAATGACATCAGTAAGAAAACAAATTTCTTCGAATTTAAAGGCTGACTCACTCTCGGGGTCTAGTTTTAAGCGCAAATATGTGTGCGTACGTAACACTGCGACGACCTATATGCTTCCAATATCCGCATAATTGGCAGTTCCCTTTGTTGTTCGTACTTTGGTATTATGTATTAGATTTGTATGTATGTATTAACTTTTTGCATTAGCATGAATGACTCACACATTAAATTGCAAAATGCTGAAACTGTGCAGATTTTAGAAACCGTGTTAATTAATTACGTCTATGTAATTTAAAAACGTATTTCCCTAACAGTAACTAACCCATAAGGAGATATACTGTCTGCATATATCAATGAACGCATATATCACTCATTACAAAGATTCAGATTCCCCGAATTTTTCCATTACAATGATATGATGCCATGAATAAAACTGGAAATTGAAGCAATATAAAAGGTTGAAAATCCTTAAGTTAAGTAGCTTACCTGTGCTTTTAAGTATTCTTCAATAGCCTTAAGAGCAGAGTCCGTTAATTTAACAAAAATCACTGTTTTGTTAGTGCCACCACTTGCATTCGCATGAGATGATAGCCCATACTTGACACCTTCCACTAGTGCCATGATATATTCCAGCAAATCCGAAAAAGTATGTCGATGGTCGGTGTTGGAAGTACAACGCCAAACTTTCTTTGCGAATCCAGATTGTTTTCCACGGGGTTTGAACTGATTGTTATGAGAAAGTTTTGTTTGATTATTATAATCTCTAGTGATTGCGGAGCAACTGATGAATTAGATAGTGAATCTCATGTATTTATTGACGATGATTATTATTCACTGTGTTGGAATAACTGACAGCTGGCGAAGATGATGATAGAAGTTAGTTGTAAGTTTAATTCGACGATGACGACGAAGTAACTGATTCGTACCCCTGAACCCGCTGATGATTGTTCTACGTCATTGTAAACTTTAAATGCCTCTTAATCCTATTTTAATCCGCTCACAACCTTACTTTCTTTGATTTTTCTACGCCATGAATGAAAATTGAAGCAGTGATGGTGGTCTACCATCTACCATCTACGATGGTCTCTCTTCACTCCTCATCCGTCTACACTAATTTGATCACTTGAATTAAATGAGCACAAACCAGGTGATGATGTGCTCAAAAACGATATTCAGTATTAATGTTATCTTTGATTGATTCCAATTCAATCTCTTTTATTCTGCACAGGTTGCAGGAAGGCAGCTGGTTATTGATTGTTAGTGTCCCCTTCGGTTTTCATGCCTTTGCAAAACACTGGCCACTTAATGATGAAGCTGAAAAAATTCATTTAATAATAAATCAATATGAATCGCAAGCACAAACCATACCTTCAATTCAACCTTATTTAAAGCTTCTGCTAAACACTTTAAACAAACGATTTTTAAGTTGTAAGTACACACAGAAACCATGATCATGATTCTGCACAAGACTTAATTCACAATCAAATATGGCAAGGATATTTTAAGATAATAATTTGTTTAAAGTTCCGTACCAAAAATGGTAGTTAAACCAAAGAACATAGAAGAGAATAGTATATCGTGGTTAAAAGTTGTATGTGTAATTAATTTTTAGATTTAGACTCTTTTCATTTGTCATTTTTCTTTGAATAAGCCACTAGACGACGACACAATTACGAACACTTGAAACAAGTGAAAATTAAATTCATTTAGAACAATTCTCCTACATAAACTTCATCAGAATCCACGACAAGAACGTATTTTACGGATTTATACTTAAAATCGCTTTAAATTTAACTATTTTAAATTAATTTGGAAGTTTTTTGCCTACAGGAACTGTGTTTTCCTGATAAAACCCTACTTCACAACAACACAGGCTCCACAACCCTTCTAAATTCTAATGTCAAATGTAAATGTAGCGAATATCATTCATGCTGCTCATAAAAGGGCAAATCTTTTCAAACCTGAAACGTCGTTTTTCCTGGAGTCTCTCTCACAAAAAAATGACCGAAAGAACCGAAGTGTCCCGACCGACAGCTCTGAAGAAACAGAAAACAGAATGGAGAAGACAAGTGGTTTTTCCAGAAGTTGGAAGTGCTTTTTCCTGAGAAACACAGCAGCTGTAACGTAATGTAACGTCAAACGTAGCCGACAAAACCGAACGTTATTTTTTCTATTTCCTCCACATTCAATCCAATTCCCAGGAATTGGAAGCAAACAGGCACGGGCAACGGAACAGCACACGTTTTTTTTTTGATTGATAACAATAACAATTTTGGAAATTAATTTTAGCGATCAACAATCAAGAAAAAGAAACTCTCGAAGAAACTGAATGCTCAACTATTGATGATTGACTATGGCTTTTCGCCTTTCACAACGAGTGATTGCAATTTTGCAAAGCTTTTGACTTTGGTGAACAGTGAATGAATGGAATTGAGGCATGTAAAAATATACAAATCGAATAAAAACACTTTGAACAAGTCTTCATGAAAACGCGTATTAAGGATGGACAGATTTACAACTTGAGCTGAAAACGTCTTGTTCTTTACATTTTGCTGGATATCCAATGAAGCTTTTAAAAAAAGGTTGGAGAAGATGATGAGCAGGAAGATAATTTGATCTAAAACTTTTGAAGAGGACACGAAACGGGTGCTGGGTTTTGCTGCAGTTGGTGATTTCAATATAGTATAATATGATTATTTTATTTTTCTGTACAACAAGATGGAATCTTTTCTTCTGAAAATATTTAAAACGGTACAAAATGACAAATTAGCACACACACACAAAAAATTATGTAAATAAATTGTAATCTGGTGGGTACATTACAACCAGTGTAACAAACTCAGTTTTAGTGGCTACGTTTTCAATATTCAGTAAATATAATAAATTTTTTTCTTAATATTTAGTATTAAAATCTAGTGTGTGTAGCTATTAAATACGCAGACGTCCTCTAGTTAGCTAGCTAACTTCTAGCAATTGTAGAGTAGCCCTAGAGGTCTGCATAATAGTAAATGATGATGAGGGTAATAATAACAATATTGCAAGCAAGCAGCAGTCTCTCTATCTGCTAGCATTGCTGGCTTTTTGGCTACTTCAAATTTAGATAGAGAGGCTGCTGTGGGTATATGCCATTACATTGCATGTGTGTGTAAATTGTATTGGATTTGTGGATATATGAGATGAGAGTGTGCTACATGTTGTTTCAATGTGTGTGCTAGGAGGCTGTCGTAAAACCCTAAAACATTAAATGTATATTATACTTTTTTTTCTCCTTTCTATGAGTTCTCCTCTTTCAGCTCAGCTCTTGTATATACCAATATTACATCTCATGGAGATATATACTATGCTCAATGCTGTATATAAGAGATTTGCTAACATTTTAGTTTAGTGGCAAGTACTAACATTTTACTTATTACTCCTTCTTACTATTACTGCTCCATTATTTATTGAAGCTCACACTTTTAGTTATTCAGACAAAAAAAAATCTTCAGTCAATCTTTTTGAACATCGTGTGATGTGATGTGATGCCTTGTATATGTACACGTATGTACGCTCGCACATTTTTCCATTATTCCATTGCATTGGTTAGAATATACCTAAATTGCATTATGTGTGCTTAAGCTTAATAATGCTTGTGCAGAAGAGTGAACGTATATGTTGCATGTATATGTGAGAGAATCAGTTCAGCTCAGTACATCAAAAGCTGGCGTATTGTGGAAGGGTCTTGAAACATTTCACGACCGTCTCCGCCTTCTCTCTCTTTTGCTCACTATTCAGACACTCAACATATTATACACAATTTTCCAAGTTAACAGCAACATCTAAATGGGTATATATAAGAAACAGTGTGTTGGTTTCTCAATAGACAGATAGAACAACAGGAGGATAGAGGAGAACAGAAAATGTGAGCAACGATGGTGTGTCATGATGATGATAATAATCATACAGAGTGAGAGAGTGAGCCCTGAAGAATGAGTACATATGTTCACTCATACGCAAAAGTACGTACGTAACTTACGTGTATATACTAGATATTACTATTACTATATCTATGTATATGATTGCCTTTTATCCATTGCTCTTCACGGAGCCACAAATAGGTCCCGATTGTGTTACAAATATTGCATACCACATTTTGCCACAGTATTTTAACCACTACTAGCTACTACATATGCATTTATATATGAGTGAATGTATAAACGAATGTGTATAATATACTAAATGAACGTGCAAAGAGCATCCAAGTATTTAATTTATGCTTTGTGCTTGTAGGATTTTACTTTTAAACGCTATTGCCGCATCGAGTGTTCTTGTTCTTTGCTTTTTGCTTCCATGCCATGCTTCTCATCGCCTTATAAAAATGTCTCATCGACCAGCTCTCGGCTCATCAAATCAAAAGGAGCAAAGAAAAGGGCTTCCGTTTGTTCTTAGCCTTTGCCTGTAATACTACTTTTCTGACATTTGAAAAGAGAATAAAAAAAGACGAAATTCAATGGAGCAAGATACTAGATCTAGCAAAAAAAGAAAAGCTCAATTCATTACACTCTCCCTTCGTTTATTCCAATCATTATCAACGATCAACTGTTAGAATCAGACATGCATGTGCATACATCAAGGATTTGAGTTTGAGTAGTCGTGTAGTCAGTAACAGGAAAGACCTACAGCAACACAACACAGCAACATATAATATTCACCCATTCGCACACTTTTAGCATTTACTTCATTGCTGCTTCAACAAAAAAGGTACAGCGACGAACGCCTGGTTAAAGTATAAAAGGAGCAAACAAGTCTAGCTGAAGTTGCAGTCGTAAGAAAACTAGTTACTTACTTTGCTGTAATTTTCATACGGATTCCTTGGCATTAGGTACACGAAAAAGAAAAGAACCCCTGTGCAAGGCAAAGAATAAAGCATGCTAAAGCAAACCAATATAAAAAGGCCCATGCGTTTGAAAAGGCAATCTCTGCATCGACATCTAAAAAAGCAGTAAGTTTTCGAGTGCAACACAAAACTGAGGGAGAGAGAGGCTAGGCTAGCCAGCTGTCTGAATGAATGGGAACGATGTTGGAATAGGGAAATGTTTAATAAAAAGAGATAGACATTGTGTTACACACTGCATGTGATTATGATCTTCTCGTGGTGGTAGTGGTTAGTTACTACTACTACATGCACATTTACTTCCATTTTACTTCAGTTCAATCAGATGTTCAGATTTCGATACTTATGCATAAGTAGCTTTATAGTGCCTAGTCTCAGCCAGCTAAGTCGTTAACAATTGTATGGTGGCACGATACGGTGAAGTACCACACATAAGCTAAGTACATACACTACGTTCACGTCCTCGATCAACAGCAATGTAGAGGAACCGACTTATCATTTATCACGGCATTTGGTCTACCCATTTGGGATCATTGCTAACATTAAATGATGCGCTATAGCAGTTGAGCAGCGTGAAATGCTACAAAGGAATAAGTAGAGGAACATCTAGTAATAATGAAGCGTTTTTTTCTCTACTTTTATGTTCCTTCTTTTTGAGAATTTGGAATAGTGAAGGTAAGGTAAGGAATGTAGTTTTTGTAGAAACGAGCTTATACCTTAACAGTTGGATAGAATCCTTGTAAGTAAATACATTATTGCACTGCAGCAATATCGTGTGTTAAATGCTAGTGAATACTGAGCATATGTATATAAGTATTTATATATATATCTCCAACCCAATGATACCTTTAATATTAATTGTTAGGCTAGGCTGCACTGGGGCATATACAAAGCAAAGATACAAAATAGTACGCAAGTAGCACATTAAATAGTATAATATAAAATACTTTCAGAAAGGGCATGCCTGATCCTTCATATAATACCATGCAAGAGTTTCCCCAAGAAACAGATCGAAAAAATGCATTCTATGCCATTCTGTTACCTTTTGATTTTTTACTTGATTTACAATCATGAACGCGTATGCTGCAAACACAACAAAAACTTTTATTTCCATTTCTGATAAAGTCAAATCGTCCCTTGCATTCATGTCTTTGTATGCCTGCATGAAATAATGAAAGGGATTTAAGTACCTATAGGTAATTGTTGTAACCTCAGGCAAAAATGCAGTTTTTATGCAATTTTTTTAGACTGTCTACCTAAATCTGCAAGTTTATAAACGCACTTTTTTCTTTAGAAAGTAATTTAACTCACAATCTCTATATCACTATGCACGTAATATATATTATGCAACTTATTTTATAACGACAGGTTAGAAACATTGTTTAGGAAGTATGAACTTTGACTTGATCTTTCTTTCGACTTCCACTTTGAGTTCAGGACAACTGCCATTTGCATATAATTAGATTGATTTGTTGTTATTAAGTACAAGTATTTAGGTACAGGGTACAGCATTTATGCAACAAAGCATAAACTTGTCATATAGACATCTCCTGCACATTATACTTTGTATTTGATAGGGTAAGTTAGTTTAGGTACATGATACATATATTCTAACTTACAATGTTACAATATATCACAACATATCATTGGTGGCATTATATACGATTGAAAATAGGGCTCTGCGGTTGAACTATTTTTGTTCATCAGTCATTGTCACACATCATATCGCATCGGTATAATTTAGAAATTAGAAATCGTAATCCATATCGAAAGTTATGATAATGACAGTGCGATAGCAATACGCGCACATTTCATTCACATTCACACAAGCTTATGATTTGTTTATTAGTTTTGCAACCTTTCTGACAATGCAATGTAATGCTGTCAGTGATAATGCACTTTATTAGATTGCTGCGCTGGCCCTGTTCGCTTTACTTACGTGAAATGAAGACATCATACAACCAAGCAGCTCTACACGTACATATATATACCTTACTCTGTGCATGGACTTACAAATTCGTTCTTGCTATAAGGTGTATCGTGTATCCGTTGTCTTTTTAGTCATTCATGATATCCTTACTCTTTGTTTGTACTCCAAGCTCCGAGGCTCGTAATTTTTTAATGATGATTTCCATTAAAAATCTTGAGAATACACAAACAATGAAAATGAGCGATTAACTAATTTCCAAAGAAAACATTTCTTGAAGAATAATTCCACCGTTCAAAACGTGAAAGTTTCTTTCGAGCCTTAGCTTTTCATAATGCTTTAAATGCCCTGTAATGGAAATAGTAAGCATGTTTGGCCTAGTATCAATCGTTATATTGTTGATGCAATGAACTAGCGTGTTTGTGGCAAAGAGAATGAAACGACAGGTTGAGTTTTAAAAGCTCACATTTTAGCACGTTGATCATTAGAGAATGTCAGTTAAAATGCTATTGATTTTGAATAACTGATATGCATAAATGAGCGACTCTTATTCGGTGCCCATAATGTACTAGGTTAGTTAAAATCTGAAATAAATGCTTCAGGTTATTAAGCAGACGTACTGAGTATTTACTTAAATGTCTTTGCAAATACTGTTGACAGAATGTTAACACTTTCATAAGAACTACGTTTATAGGCAAAAACTAGACTTGCTTGGGCATTACATGGTTGTTTGCTGTAAATGAGTACATTGTTGATCTGTCTAATAATAGTAATAATGCTTGACACATCGTTGTCTTAAGATTAAAGTATGTCTCAAGTCGCCTCAATGCGAAACATGCATCCACAAGCTTAGGTACTATCAAACAAAAACGGCAAGTGTAAACTGGCGATTTACCAAAAAAGTTAATCATAATTGGATAAATAATTCTGTTGGTTCTTGGTTCCATTTAACAGGGAATTTATAATAACTTATTATTAATAAGATATTTTCATTGCAGGCAATAACTGTAAGTAAGAGTGAAGATGATTGCAACATATATACCGCTAAAAGCTAATCCTTAAGAGTGGAATTCCAGTACTAGAATATGGGAGCCACTAATCATACAAAACGAGTCAGGATCATTGCTCAACATATCCGGAAAGTCGGATCTCAGACGGACAGACAGACTCGAAACGAAACAAATTGTTCGTTTTTTAACAACTTTCAACAACAGTTGCCAAAGTTGAAGTTCTCTATGAGATGGTACGAGTAAATAGGTAGACATAGGCTTCATCTACCATCTACCTACTGTGCACACAAATGCATTACAGACAATAAAGTTGCAAAATGTTGCTACAAAAAAGTCAAATGTAAACTAAGGACACCACTACTACGTCGTCATATTCCGGTATAGTATATAGAACGACGTATTTTGTATTAAAAAGGCTTAGATTTAGGTATTACAGCGTTGGTCGGTGCCAGTCATCAGCTTTAACACTGGGTTTATCTAAATATGTGTATATACATAAGTCACAACAAAAAGTTGAAAGTAACAACCATAAGAGTATAAGCTTTGCATGCAGATGAAAGTAAGTACTATAACTATATAGTGAATAGTATATATATAAGAATGAGAGTAATATGAAAAGGTGACAATGGTGTGACGACTACTGGTACCATATCTGTCTTTCATTGTGCCACTAAGAACTGAAGGAGTACGTGTTCATATGGTTGTACTTTGCATTTTGCAAAAAAAATTTTTTAGCGTAATTACAGGTGAATTATGCAGCCTTCGCCAGTCGATTGTGGCTAGGACAGATTGTCCACTACTGGCGTTAATGTCATTTACAGTAGGAGAATTAAAAAAGGGGGTTAGAAGAGAACAATTGAGGATGTACATGTGATAGTGAAATGGATGATGATGATGATGGCATCATGCTTTACGAAAGATGGTTTGATGTAAATGTGAAGTTACTTCAATAGCTGCAGTCCCAGTCTCATTCAGGTACGTGGAGAAAAGGAACAACATTATTGTATAGGTATAACGTAACATGCATCCACACAGTACAAGTACCGTGTACTTTGTGTAAAATGAAACGTCAGGTTCTTTGTATTGTCGCCAGTCAACTTAAAAAGGGAATCACATATCGACAGTTCGGTTACAGTAGGGTTGGGGGATGGATAAATGCATAATATATAATGTTTTATAAAGTTGGATGTGTTTAAATAATATATGATTTTGTCAATATAGTCAATGAAAACGAGGTATGGACGAACGGTCAAATCAATATTCTGTAGGTGTTTTTCATACCGTATGTACCGTCATTCTCAAGGAAAAGATTTACGTCTGACTCTGGCTAAGGACATTGTGTGCAAAGATATGCATATACATTGTGTTGTAGGTACTTTTAAGTACTATTGACTTGACTATAGGTTTACATATCATGTTGTATTATAAGTATACGTATATTTTATATATAATTCATACAAAACTTGCAAATAAAGTGCATAATTTTCGTGCAGACGACTTAACAGAACTTAAATGCGTACAAAGTTCTTGGAGTACGATTACTTGTTCTTAAGCAAAGTAATGTATGAGTATAATTTAATCTACCTATGCCTTCACATCGTATGCACAAAAAAATTAAATGTCGCAGCAGGTACAAGATGTCCTTACAAAACTCGTAAGATTAACAAAGGTAAAGGGGATCGAATGTATGAAGGGAGCGAATGATGTTCGAGGTAAAATGTGAATGGAATACTGATACATGCACTTACTTATTATATACTTACGAGTATGTATGTATCTTTTGCTCCTTTCTACCATCAACCATCCTCAAAAAAAGATTCCTTGATATTGGGTTCGCTTCTATACAGACAGTGGTAAACTCCTTGCCTTTGCCATTTTCGCGATGGAATGCACAATGAGCAAAACTTTGCTCATGTTGGTTGAGGAAGAAGCGACATAGAGAACATGACTATGATCACGCTTCACACGATAAAGTCATTCATTGTTTTTAAGGTCTTTCAAAGATGCATAAAATTCTGTGTAGGACTTTTTAGGAACATATTTTACAATTATATCAGCTTAACTAACCACTACCAGGAAATAATAACGTCTGCAAACCAACCAATGACAGACAAATTGCCAAACTATATTGCAAATAATTTGTATGCCAAAAATAACGCTTAATACTACGCTGCACAGTTACAGCATTCCTTAAAGATTGGTCAAGTGGAGGGTAAGATGTTAAAAAGAACTTCGCTTCACCATTTGTATTGCAAGTAAGCTTGCGTCATGTTTTAACAAAGATTGAAAATCGTGTATAACAAGAACAAGTGAAGTTCCAAGGCTGCCATGTTTGTTGCACTCCAACTTTTTTTCTGTTCCTCGAGTCGAGACATGAAATTATATATCGTTTGTACTACCATCCTGTTACTGCCAAGCACATGGTAGAAGTATTAAAGTCTTTGGAATGACTTTTCAAATTTAATCAATTATATGCGAACTTTGTCATGCAAAAAAAAACTTTATGTCGCATTTTATACTCTCGCTTTTACTTTCACTACAACAATGAATGAATATGCAGACTTAAAGCGAATGCCAATGACATTTACGAAAATTAAGGGTAAACAGTCACTTTTATCTGCATATTGCATGTTTAACAACTTAACTTCTGCAACCCTTTGTATGTCTCTATAACTATTGAACCTTGAGACCAAAATTATTATGCATATTGGATCTTGATCTTACTAACTGTTAATACGATACATACGTGTGTGTGTATAGCATGTAGCATTGCAACAAATATTGTACTGTCCCTCGTAACCCCACAAATGAAATTACAACAGATATGCAGTTCTTTCTGCGGCAGCGTTAACGATGTAAAAAATACTAATTCATCATTATCATTACACAGGCCAAGAGAGAATAAAAAATTGATCTGAACCTTGACCGTAACTCTGATTTCATGCAGGCAGACAACTCTCATCTGGAAATACACACAATAGTTAAATCCATTAATAGCGAATTACATGACATCAACCCAAAGTTTCCAAAAATCAATCATTAGAAAATAATCATTCATTGTTGATTGTAATCTCATATCCTAAATATATAAATAAATGCATGAATATGCTGAGTACAAATGATGGTGAAGCATAAGTTATAAGTTATTAGCCAAGTCACAAGTGGATTGTTTAGTAAACTTTTTAAATACATTGTAGAGATTGCCAACTATAGACGTCACAATATTGAGTCAAATGGTATTGACACACTGAAGTGCGACACCCAAGAATATCATTCAGGAATGCTGTTTAGTCAGCAACTTGGACTTATTGATAAAATAACTAGATCACACTACGACACCTTTGCTATGTTAAAGACGAAGCTATTATATTGCTGATGCATATACATATATGGTATAATGATGCAATCAGCATGGGAAAGTTACCAGCAAAACTTGACTGCTATTCACTAGCAAGTATTGGCCAACAACTATAGAATTACTGTTATATAATTATATAATTATTATTTTATCTTCTATTTTTGCTTTTAACAGAATATCTCACTTTGCGTACCATCATCATTAAACGTTGCATCTTGCATCAATCAGCCATATCATAACTGAAGATCCTGTAAATATGAGATATTATACGAATCTAGATTTTTCCTGGTTCGTGAAATGAAATACGGCTATAATGCTGGAACTGGAACTCCTGCCGCTTGAAGCTCATGAAACTAACTTAAAATGTCCATAATATTTTCCAGTTCTTTCGCTGAAGTAATAATTATTCTTGACAACATCAAGAATCCAGGAACACCTTCGCGTTTATATGCATTGCATATGCCCTCCGCTTCTCGGCTCGTGTTCGGTAATAATATACACCTTGGGAAGGACATTGAATTGCAAGATACATATATAAATTACCGTATCCTCATGAATTGACTATGGTAATTCCACGCTGGTGAAAACCAATTGCGTAAATTCTTTCGAGGATATTCTCGGTTAAATTGTTGCTACCATATCATGCTACTTATGGCATATTGAACAAAAATGAATATGATTATTATTATAGTTCTCTGCATTCAGTATTACGTACATACGCCAAAATTCATGAGATTGATGCACTCGAAGGCTTTACTTGCATGGTTGCATGTTATTGACAGATCGGTATCTTGTGCTCAAAAACATCAAGAAACTGGTAATAGTCATGTCGTGTTTGTATTTCTAATCCTATTAACTTAACGCGTGATGAGTCGATGGTGACGATGATGGAAGCTCACTCGGACTCCCCAGTTAATGGGGCATTCCAAAACTGTACATTTGTATCTGAGTTCGATGTGGCTAGTATAGTGGCTGTTGGCTGTGTCCATATGCTTAACATATATCCCAACTTTGACTTTTATTCATCATTGGACCTCCTGCGACTCGTATGATAGATAGGTTTAGCCACAGGTTTAGCTACAAGCATTTTTCTACAAAGCCACTGATAACCTTCTGCCCCCTCCTTTCTAACCAATATTGTACGCACTTGCATACTTAAGGTAAAGTAGTGAGTGTATTCACTCACGTAGGAATTATTATGATAATAGCGCAGCTCTTGTCATTTGAATCGCAGACACAGATGTGTTTATGAAAGCACGAATTTACCAAATTTATACATGTAGTAGTGATTTGTTTGTATATAGGGTATTGACAAAAGAGCAGAACTGCGAGATATATGTAGAATTACTGAATTACCAGAACCGAGGTGGTAGTGTAATATATCATTATACTATGTGTAATTGTAAAAACGATTTATTGTGGCTGTGTGTTAGTTTGCTTCATTTCAGCCACAACTTTCATGTGCGGTTACGTATGGAATTTGTTTGGTTATCTGTTCACTCTTGACACTTTTCTGTACAAGAATCTGGAATACTCCTTAATTATACGTTGCTGTCAAATCTAACCTGATTTTCTGTTACATATTGCTAATACTCTGCAAACATTCATATGTCATACCGATTCTGATGATCTTCAAGCAGAGTACTGTTAGTAAGTACAAAATGTGATTTGGAATTCTAAATTTTTAATGCATATTATATATTGCTTTCATCAAATGGTTTCTTTCCAGGACTTTCCTGTTCAGCGA
Organism: Orchesella villosa; assembly: GCA_036850725.1. Taxonomy (NCBI): domain Eukaryota; kingdom Metazoa; phylum Arthropoda; class Collembola; order Entomobryomorpha; family Orchesellidae; genus Orchesella; species Orchesella villosa. The sequence goes on along the minus strand of JAANSM010000435.1, from coordinate 9,191 downwards.
AAGTATTGCCCAAGACAAATTCGCGATTGACTTGCATAAATAACTATAAATTGAACTTGCATATCCTAAAAGAATTTTGATAAAATTCCTATATCCTATTCCTATATGAATGAAACAATACAACCAAGATTGAATACTTTCAGCTTCGAATAAGATTTACGTTTGTCAACGTTTTTTGTCAATTTGACGTCCAGCAAAACGATATACTTATGAACTTATTTTACAGCATTTGAGATGCATATAAAATTGTAGTTCACATGTCCAATTTCAAGCACGCATACTTATAAAATACCTGTGTAATATAACTATGCATGCAATGACGTCAAAGCCAAATAGCGAGAGAATATATTTTAGCTATGCCATATTGTTAATAATTCCGATAGACTACGTTTGTGAATTGAATTTGAAATTCTATTTTTATTCTTTTTCGAATTATTCTATCTCTATTTTTATATCCATTCAGTTTTATATGACTACATAGGAACATTTTACGAACAAGGAAAAACTGTCCAGAATCAAGACCACACATTAACACATTCAATAATGAAAGTATGGATATAAACATGAATGAAATCTCTACATCATTATAAGAGCTTTGATTTCATCAACCATTTTGTAAAGATGTCTCATTTTTTCATCTTTTATATCTGTCCCTGTGGTTATCCCACAGAAAAGATCTGGTTGCATTTCCCATCTTCGCTCGAGAAGTTTTGCGACAACGTTTTTTCGCAATCCCATACGGCAATGCCTTATCGTTTGAACCCAATCCAAATTAGTAGAATTCCACAGAATCTGTATAATACAAAAACATGAAGCAACACACTTCCAAGGGCGAATGCTATAAGATATGTTTTTATAGCTATTACCTCGTCGAAGGTCCGATATCTATTTATATAATGAAAGTCATGAATTATGTTGATATTTTTCAAAGAAGTCCTGATTCGTGGAGCTATTTTTAGAACTCTTGATTTCCCATCAGTATTTCCTTCTCCAGTCTTGTCCTGTGCAGTTCTAATTCCGAGATTGACAGACCCATCGTCATTTTTTACTTGAATATCGAGTTTTGTTTGGTGTGTATCCTTTGACTGCACCCCATTCGCAACCGCACTTGCTATCGTAGATTTCCCCCCAATTTCGCCAGTTATGGCATCTTCAACAACATCGCCATGAGTAATGATGAACCAATACAATATTCGAAGACTGAGCTGCCCTTCAACCTCCTCCAAAAGAAAATCTGATTTCAAGTTTGACATTTCCCAATCCAATGCGTAATCAAAAGGTCGTTGATACTTGCTTTCTTCTTTCTCTGCTTTAGTTTGTTTCATCCTGAAATAGAATTATTCGTAAGACCTCATTAGTAAATTACTGTTTACTGAATGACATAAAACATCGAGTAACAAATAATAAATAAACTTACATTGACTCGATTTGCGAAATAAGCCTGTGAATCGCTTGATCAAAAACCGGATCATCCAAATGACACAACCTTTCGGCAAGAGAAAAAAGATGAGGCTCAAGTATAGAGGTAGGGCTGGGATTTTTAGCTGGCTCAACTTTAGTACCAGCTTTAGTACTAATTTTAGAAGAAGTTTTGGGTGCGACATTTGGTATTTTAGTCTCCTCTTTTGGAAGGATCGAGTTTGCAATTCCAGAACCAATTTGAAGCAACATGTACAAGCCAGTGACAAGGAAATGCACAGGCACGTTATTTCTTACTGGTAAAAATTTGCGTGGGATCAGGTCATCCATTTCTTCACATACTAAAAAGAATCCTCGCGGTATTACGGATAAAGTTTCTGTCAGAGTGTTTAGTAACTCAATCACCCATTGAGTGCTTCTGTCGTCTTTTACTGCATCAATTGGTGATTTTCCAGGCCTCCTTTTATTTCCATCACTTAATACTCCTGCCGTTTTCACTTCGTGTGATGTATTAGTATTATTTGATTTCGCGTGATCTGTCAGTTGCTCAGAAATGCTCAGACATAAAGATTGCACGCAAGTCTTTAATATAGGAAGTATAACATCCACAAGGCATTGGAACCAGACCGGTCGGCTACTACTATTCCAAATCTGAGTCTTGTCCATTGCAGACCAATCTTTAATTCTGGGAAAGATGGATCTGTAAACCGTCACCATATTATCTCTTGATGTGGCATGAGCTATGATGTATAGGGCACACGATGCCACAAAATGATTGGCAACGGATTTTGGAAGTCCGTGACAATCTGGTTCCATGCACGAGGCATGTTTGCATCTTTGGAAAGCCTTTCCTTCCAGAAGAAAGTCGTTAGCTGGAGCGATGACCGTTGGGAAAAGAGTTAATATGAATGTCGCAAGCTTGCAGTTATTCATTGTAACAACCTGTCAATCCATACAAAATGTTTATGCAATTTTTTATTTAACCCACCCAAACATATTAAGCTAATGGCTAATGGGTTTCTACTTTCTATACTTGTAATTAAAGTAATGTACCTTATACACCAGTGCCCAATTTACTGCAGGCTGTGCTCGTAATAGCTTGATGGAAAAAAGTAACTCCCAGTCAGTGTATTCAAGTTCCGTTGGGTAAAAGTTGGGACAAAGAAAAGACAATACGGACATCCATGCCACATCTGTTAGACGGGAGGTATCCTTTTTTCTGGCTTCAAAGAGACAGCATGTTGATAAACCTCGCCTAAAAGACTATTAAGGCAAAAGTCCTCAATAAAGCCTAATTTTACTCGCATTATAATGCTCCCACGCATATAAATTTCTACATAACAAACCTTGTATAATATTTCCAGCGGACACCCCACTAAGATTAATGCAGCAGCCAAACAATGGCACTTTAAATGAATTGAAAACAGAACTTTTGAAGAGGATGGGTCAGCCTGCCCACACACTGATGGCATGTCAGTGCAAACATAAAACAACAATTCTTCAACTGTAGCAAGAATGTTGACAATGTCGCATACAAACTGGGGATTAGTTCCTTCGGTTGGTTTTATCTGGGGAAACGGACTTGGTAAATATCTACCACTTTAAATTAAAAAATGATAATATAGTTAAACTGTTATCCTGCAGCTTACCTTAGAATATCTGTTTGCCAAAATTGCTAAAGAGTCATTTATAATTATTGCCAAAATTCTCTGAGCTAACTGAGGTGGCATAATCCTCCACATATCTCTTTGAAAAGCTAAAACGGAAATAACATAGGTTTTACTTTGCAAATTAATTTCATGCTATTCAACATGTCTATGTTTCAAATTATCGTAATTTAATTGCACCCTTCAAAAAATAAGTCCACATTTGAATTGTTGGAGATCCCCTTTCTCCTTCATAATACGGTTGATACGATGACCAATTCTGCGACTGCTCATCATGGAGGATGTAAGTAGTCAATAAGTTTGCTTGAAATTGCAGTAACTGCTCTGATATGACTTCCACTAGTTCACAGAAATTTTTGTACTCTTCTTTCATCTTAGGCCTACAAAGTTGAACGAAAATTCCTAATTTAAAACTCGTTTCATTCATCATATAAGCTTGCATGCTCAGATTTAGAGCAAAATTGAATAGCGTAATCATATAAACTTACATATTTTCATATTCGAAAATCTCCATAAATATCCATATGTAATTTCTAATAATGACAATGTTGCTGATAATGACGTAAACATTTTCAAGTCTTCCAGACGCAGTACATTCTTCAGTACACTCCACAATATGGTTCCGAATTTTAGGGCAGCAGAGCACAATCGCATTCATAAATTGCTTAATGGTTAGCTCGTCGCCCCTAAACGGCATCTTCCCCAACCTGTAATTTTTTTCAGCTGGTCTAGGATAAATTCCTGATCCATGACGCTTTGGTAATTTTTCTACAGTAGCTTTAGTGAACGCATCCAAGTATACATCCCAAGCCGTGGTAATGTCACAAAAGTCGTGGGATACCAAAACTGGATAGTCCAAAGGCCCACCGACAAGATGTTGACAGACGAATTCCGTTTCCAACTCATCTTGTTTCAGCCTATCTCTCTCTTGAAGTAAATTCTTATCCACGAAGTCCACAACATTTTTCTCAGCTAACAACAAATCGCTAATCTTTGAACCTAACATGGTGAATAATCTATTTGAAAAATACTTTGATTTCGGAAAAAGGATAAAGTATTGATTACCGTTACAAACTAATAAGACTTTAGTCCTATATGCCTACAAGTAATAATGACGTGACGTGACTGTCTGCTAACCCTGTTCTATGTATTTTTGCAAAGTCAGTTCTCTGGACTAACAAATAAACTTTACAATAGTTTTTGACAAAACTCAAATACTCTATTTATTTACATACTGCCTTTCCATACGTACAATGACTAACAAAGTCTACATCTCTAGATTTTAATATATCAGGAATTTCTGAATTCAACAGTTGGTACAATGACATTCCATCATGCCTATAAATCCAAGTTTTGTTAATAAAATCGTAACGTTTCGGACCACTTGACGGTGATGAAAGCCAAATCTGCTTATTGGGCGTCTGTTTATTGATCACATAGGTACCGTGAGGAGGGCCAAGTTTTATGGTAAGGACACCACTCTGTAACGAAGTCAATGTAATAACTTTCAATTAATGAAGGAAGGCATTCCAAATTCCAATAAAAGTATCATAGATAATTTTATATTGTCAACCATTTATAAGAAATCTTACCCCATATGACACATCAGCTTCTGCCAAGGTAGACCTCTCAATAATTTCATCAAAATACCCAGTCAAAGACTCCAATGTATCTTCAGCAATCTCCTCATACTCGTTTTTACTACAGAGCAGAACATAAACATAAATATATATGTGACATGCAGAGTTGACATTAAAATCACGTACCAAACACTAAAAATTGATTTACAAGCACCACCAACCAACTGCAATGCAGTAATTTTACTTCTACTTGTGACTTGCAAATGCGAAATGGCAAAAAACGTATACCAAATTCGCATTAACACCTTGATTATTATCTTACCTGAGATTTGTTGGTTCTAATTGCTCCGTTTTGTTAGCAAAGGATGGGATCGTCGACGCATAAAAACTGTTTGTTTGGTCAATGTGAAAATATCGATTTCCAATATCAACATGCTTAATCAAGCTTAGCCTACGCCGTTGTACAACAAAAGTACCTAAAAAGTCACAAGTCTTTGCTGAAGGTGAATTTAATGTAAATCTTAAACTATTTCCGCTTCCACATTCTGAAGATAAACCAGGTTTGTGACTGCTACTGCTAATTTGATCACAATAACCATGTGTCAATCTCAAAAAATGACTAGAAGGAGGAGAGCAAATATTTTTCAAGATTTTTACGTTCATGTGGATATGACGTTGCCACATTTTCAGAAAAGTGAAGACAGTAATTAGGAAGAAGGTGTAAATAAATGAGCTAATTAATTGTAATTAAGAAATTGGGTTGGTTCACGTTTTTGTGCAGAAGAAATGCTTTGACAAATGAATGTATGATAGGAATGATAGGATAATCCATGTGCAAAATGCACATGTATCAAGTGTGTAAAATGCAATAAACAAAATGTTGAATGTACGGTACAAACCCATATGATATTTTAGAAGAACGGCTCAATTCATTCCCGCAGTGTCTCTCGTACCCCACCAAATAAATTTCTCTGTATTTTGCAACGGAAACTGAACAAAGGAATTTGTTGAAAGCGTCTGAAGACTATTATTCTAAAAGTAAAATCTCATTCAGGAATCGAAGCAGGTGGTTATGTTATGAAATTATTTGAATATGATAATAATGACGTAATGAAAATGAAGTTTTTGTGAGAAGAACACTTTTGTAATGTATGTTAGGTACAACGCAAGTATTTTTAATTTGCTTACTATTGACAATCTTCTTTGTATAAAAATTGAACACTTCGTCATCTTCAATTAAAAGCACTTTCTTTGTCGACTTTCATTCTTCTAGAAGCATTCAAAATTTCAAATGCTTTGTGTACTGTATGTATTCGCTGATACGGATTCGGTAATTAATTACATTAACTATTTTGGCTTAACAGCTTTTTGGCAATAAAATTATAATGCTGGAGGATGTTGATGTTCGAGGTAACAAATCATTTTTGATTTTTCAATTGCACCATCATATGCAGCGCAAAAGCTTGTGACACCGAGCGATGAATGGGGGATTTGAATTGATATAAAACAAAAACTTAAAACTGCATAACATAACAGAAGTCAACTACTCTAAAGTTGAAGTTGAAGACTTGCATGAAATTTAAAAGTAGTCTTTTAGTCAAGAAATTCAGTGTCTAAATTCTTATCTCCTATTATTATAACCGTTTCTAGCTTGAGGTGGGCTATAAGGTGCAGGTGGCTGTTCGCCTGCAATATCAAAAGACGCTATTCTCACTGCATTTTCTGGAGATCCCAGCTCTACTTTACCATTTCCTTGGTACAGATTACTGTTATCTGCATAAGAGTCTTGGTTTAGTTGCTGAGACGTAGAGTAGCCTCCGAATGAACCTTCATCTTCATCTCTAAAGTCAAATGAGGCTATTCTTGGAACAGACTGAGGTGGAGAAAGTTCGTACTGGTGTCCCGCGAGTTCTTTCGCGTTTGGAGGTACTTCTTTGGGAGGTACTCCATACTCCGTTTGTTCACCATCACTATTGGGTACTGACAAATCTCTTGAAGGCTGATTAGAGTCAGAGCTGGAATGTTTTTTGTGCGCCCAAGAAAGCTGAGCATCATTTTGACCGATAATTCTAGCTATACGACTCAAAAGCTCTTGGTCAACCACTGAAGATCCTTCGCTTGTCTGACGCCCGTCATCACGACTAGAAGCGTCTCCTCCATTGGCAATTATGTCTGCAACTCTGTTTAGCAAACGCTGACTTACAACAGGTTTACCTCCACCATTTGGTGGTGGTTCTGCGAAGACAAACGAGGAAACAAGATGCAGCACAACGATGCACGTGTAAAGCTACATAAATAAAATCGTTTACATTTATCAATTCGAAATGAATTCAAAATCGGACATTATGATATGGATTCATTTAACTTAAATACTTACTCCTTTCATGGTGCTTGCCTTTAAGAAAACCTGCTTCTGCTCTCCCCTTTAAAATTATGTGATCTGCAAGCAGACGATATTGAATTTCAGGTCACAGCGTAACACTATGATGAGGCTTCATATGTCTGTAATTCTATCAGGAGGATAGAAGCAGAGTACTGTTCACTTTTGCAACTTCTTGCACAATGACATGGACTGACCACGACTCACGGTAAACCCCTACCTACAGGAGCTACTGAAGTATGAACAAATCTTGCAAGGTTCTTTTGAACCAACTAAACATATTATTCCATGAGAGTTTGTTCCTGGTAGATAAAAAAAAGTGGCTCATCTTTGTTACTAAATATTATTTATTATATTGTTATCATACACATATTTTGAAGAGCAGCAGTAGCATAAGCCACGTTGATGAGATGATGATCATTCTCCAAAGAAAGAAAAAGAGGTGGGTACGTGTCACAGTCATACATCAGGACAGTAAAGATAATGGGTTTGGCGAAGCACAGGAATAGGTTTTTACGTTAGATCAAATTGACCACAGTGGATATAAGGGGATTGCTATTCATTCAATGCATATTATTGTCGTTGGACATGGCAATTTGTGAAGAGCATATACAGCGCTTCTGATTCATTCGTTTGGTCATCTCGATCTCGTCTTTTCTTTCACACGGTTAATGTAATCACTGAACTTGGCTAGAAGGACTGTGTTACGGCCTTTTGTGCCTTGTTCACAATAAGTACCTACTATCTACTTGGTAACTTTTAGTCCATTATACGATTTGTGCCCTGTTGTTGGAATGCCTTCTTGAATATTTACGTCATCTTATACGTCAGGTGTAAATGAAAGAAAAAGCGAACAAACAAAGAAAAATCTTTTTAACTATGCTGAGGGTTGACTAACGAGCACGCGATATTCATTATTTGTGCGTGAATTATGCATGTGAATAATATATGGGATAAAGGTGATATACCATCATAAATCATATATTTAATACAAAGTTTGCAAGTCTATATTAAATATACTAAATTACGTGCACCGCATCTTCTGTCCCAATGTTTATTTATTTACGCGTCAAAAGAATCTAGAAGAAAAGTAATTTGCAGTCGATGCCAATTTATGATGATTATTCATTTTCCAACATTTTCTTGGACAAATCGACTTGTTGTGTAAGTTATAAAATAAGATGAAAAATGTGAGGATGACGTGGATACATGGGAAGCATTTTCTGGAGGTAAACTTGCCTTCATCTTCATTCCATTATTATCTATGTACGTCTACGTTTGTCTATTCAAATGCTCTTATATGACTCAGTACAGGATATCACGACGATACGGCCTCTGATAGAAACACATGGGACGTGATTATTGAATATTTATCTAGTTTCTTTGGAGGAGGCAGTTTTTATGTTGGTAATGAAAAGTGATGCGAATTGTTGTAGTTAATAATGTTTTTTAGTAAATTGATATGCCTTTTTTGTTCCTTAAATGCATTATTGCAAAGATGGCATTATTAAATGTTTAAATTATCTCAAGTAATAGCTTCACAGTTTTTTGTTCTGAGATGGAGGCGAAATTAATATACAGCCGCGGCAGTCTTTGTTCTGTTCCGTTGCTGGCGAAATTTGCTCCAAAGAAAAAACACGATCAACTTGAAGAATGTGAATGTGATCGGCATATTTTCGTTATAAAACTTTTTTTTAAATTATCATCAACTGGACTGGATAAACTCATCTACTTGAATGTGCACATGAGAATAATCGGGAGAATCTTGTATTGAAGATTCTTTAATGATTAAAAATAACCATTATATATTAAGGACTTTTATTGAGCAGTTCTGAGTGTCAGCATATATCAAACGAATGTAAAAGCTACGTAATTTTATCATATCATAGTGAACAATCTTCTCGTTTACGTTGCCGACTCACGTAATATGCACTTAGTAATTGGTGACCTAGACCTATATCATGCAATCCACAAACAAAACTAAAATATTCGATAATGATCATGATGAGTTTTGTGGTGGACGACTGAAAGAGGCTGATGAGTAGCATTAAATTAATGGCATGCATTTAACGCTGCATAAATCAAATGGAAATCGACCACTTTTAGCATCCCAAAGCACAAACCCTGAAACCTGCACTTTCTGGA
>JAANSM010000434.1:0-28936 GCA_036850725.1 Orchesella villosa | reverse complement strand
TATATGTGAATGTGCCTTAAAGTGGCCTGACCCTTTCATTCGGTCGTTAGTTGTGGGAAAGGTATGGCAAGTTGGAAATCACAACGTATGAGGAAAACTAGTATTACTATCAAAATGACACAACGATTCATCTATTCTGCACCCGCCGACCGATCCTTCTTTTCACAACAGGCAGTTCCAGATAACGAATATTTCGGCAACCCTTTACTTGCCTGTTATTCGAATCTCCTACTGGGAAGCCTTCTTTTCCCAAAAATCGAATTCTTTTTTTCGTTGAATAAAATGAAATAAAATGTAATGCATTATAAAACAAACCCATTTTCATTTCCTTGCAATTCATACTTTCGCAGGAAATGAATAAGCTGTCCCCTCAACAGTAGAGCTGGTTCTCTGCTTGGACTCAAATGATAATTTATGGAATGCAATTTTGACTTGTTATTTTGTCCTCCAGGCAGAAACTATTCAACTTTTTTTCTCTTCTCATGTTCATCCTATATACTTCATACACACTGTAGGAATAGCTTAACTTCGTATAATTAGATAGTTGTATGTATGTAAGATAAACTCCTTTTGCGAAAAAAAAACTTCGAGTAAATTTGGCAAGAAGCTTAGTTTAGCAACTGTTCCCATTTCGTTTCATTTTTTTAAACTTGTCCTTCGCTTTCTAAATTCTCTATTCACACTTTATTTCTTCATATCCCTAATGGACATCACATGGAAAAAGTTTTTAAAGTAAAGTAAGGACACAAGACACCAGGGAAAGGATGATAGAACCTTTTCCAATTCAACAAAGTTCCTCCTCCTTCTCTTTTTCTAGTCTTTCAATTTCCGAATTTACCTCTAGCCTCCCCCTAATATAACGTTTGAAAACTTCTTAATAAGTCTCATTTTTCAACTATAGTTGTACGAGTATGCAAGATCCTCTCAAACAGATAAAGAAATGGGTAGTTTGGCCTGCTTCCTCATGTACTTACAACTTTTCAAAGGGTAAATTCATTTTGGATTTCATTCTTAATTAAACGTTTGTGCCAAAAGTCACGTAATTCAATTACCAGAAAATTACACAATTCTATAAATAACTGTAAGGGACAATGACTTCTTTTCTTTATGCAAGGTTACACATAAAACACAAAATTAATGGGTTCGAGAATATTTTACACTGTTTTTTGTAATTGGTTTCTAGCTGAAACGTTGTGAATACTGGATTACTTTCGGTTATTAGCCGTAAACCTGAAAAGAGATCAAGTTTGAAGTTGACCCAGTCGGATTACTGAGAGTGGATGAAAGGATTATGCAAAATGTGAAGAGTGTAGTCAGTGGTGACGCTCTAAACAAAGTGGTTCGGATTGAAAAGAGCATTCTAACTCAATCGAACTGGATCCATTTGGTGTGAACCGTGAGCAATGAGCATCAACGTTGGTCTTTCTCTTTGTTATGGCTTTTTTGGTTGTTTTTGATATCCGCCAAAACTTGTTTCATCTTTGGCATTTACTACATTCTCCAAACTTTATAGCTTTTGTCCGTGTTTACTATAACCTGAATCCTTCTAAAAACAATATACTATTCCCATATATGTTCGTTGTGCAACAAAAGAGAATGAAAAGTGTACTTGTTAACCTTTTATTTGTGAAATAAATGAAGCGAACTCAAGAAGGTGAGGCTTTTAGAAGGTTCAAAGAGAATTAAAACGGAACTAGGAAAAACTTTCTCGGTTGATTCCGTCAAAAACTTTGTGAAAACAAAGATAAAAGATTCACTCTGGACTAGGCTCTCTTAATCAGGAACAACTGTGAGTTTGCAGCCATCCTCATGAAAATCCGTTATTTGTTTGCAATAGCAGAATCACAACCGATTTTGTATGATTTGATGCCTTCACTTTTATGAATTTCAGTGCTCGGATCAGGATTAAGCAGAGTTACATCAAATAAGGGATTACGATAGTTAATTCTCGAATTGGATTTCTAGTTGGGAAAATGGAATTGTTATTAGATTATACAAAAAATATCATCGTTCCAACTTGGACAGCTTTCATTTGGTAAGGTTTGCTGTCTGTTGCCAAAAAATGTGAAAAAGGTAGCCTACATTATCAAAGAAAAAGTAGGTATTCGCATTATTTGCAATGATAAAAAGGATTCCAAAAGAAGTGGCTGGGGGAATAAACACCACTTCACTTCTTTCTGCTGACAGCCTCCAAAAGTACACATAGTTCCATGGAAAAGTTTTGGATGCTCATACACACACTATATTATGTATATATGCATGGAATTGAAATGACAAGAAATTAATTGACATGTCTGCAACTCTACTCAGTCAGTGTTAAAGTTTTGGATGCTCATACACACACTATATTATGTATATATGCATGGAATTGAAATGACAAGAAATTAATTGACATGTCTGCAACTCTACTCAGTCAGTAGTGTGGTATATACAACATGCATCCATAATACGGAAAAGAAACATACAACACATAGAACTTTGGTGAGCATTTTATTTCTCAATCGCCATCTGTTCAGCTGGAATTTACTTGGTTCTCTCTCTCTTTCACACTTGTCAACAAATTCAGCAAACAGATATAATATTATTATCATATTATGCAAGTAAGTTATATGGAAAAGGAACATTATATTTTTGTAGCAGTAATAATAATGATGCCATAACTAAAATGAGGTAATATCAATACTCCAGTAATATCAAATGTAATGCAATGTAGAGAAAATGAAGGTTCTTGTTATTTCATGTTGAATTAACAGCCGCATAAACTAAAATATCCAGTATTCATATGATACAATATATAAATTGCTTCTGTGTAGTTAATAGAATGCAGCCGTACATACGTATCTATGAATTCATTAGATGGGGCATTGAAAGGGAAAAAATATTGACTACATAGAAGCAGGTGGTTCTGACAGATTTTCAGCTCATGATTAATATGAATGTCTGTGTGCATTATTATTTACCAAATCACAGAGATTAAATTTCATGCAATGAAATTATAATACTGTTGTGAACGTCGTTGAGTCTGGAACTGCTACTGAATCATGCTTAATTTCATGATGGAAAGATACAACATCAGCGTTAATTTTCTCAATCTTTTTGCATTTCAAAATGCCCGATAGATGCTTTGAATTTTAGTATATTATGCACATTGTTTATTGCAAATGATCATCATGCTGGATGGTACATGTACCCAATGCCCTCGTCTTCATTCATAAATTTTTTAGTACGTACAAGATAAAGCTTTGAGTGGGTAGTAAAGTAGTATTAATACTATTGCACATATATACTTGAAAGACTTGTGTGAAGTGGGTTCCAAGAAAGCGTACCTTAGAAAGTTGTATGAGATTAGTTTTTGGTCTAGCAGAAACTCTAATGGTTTCTTATGTACGTCTGTCGGTCCCAGAATGATGGCGTTTTTAATTTAGATGGGCTTCATGCAGACAAATTGTAGTCGCAAATCTTATTTTATTTTTTATAAACTTAATGCATTTACAAGCAAACTAGTTATTATTCCTTTGAGATCCAATAGTCAATGAAATCAAACAAGATAACCAAATCATTAAATATCTAAGATGAGCGGGAATTCGAGACTATGTAATTATGGAATGAGATAAATGTAAGAATTATTAATTATTGGATATAAAATTTGTATTGAAGCATATAATTTCTCACAGCAGGCTCCTTCATGCTCATGACTTAGTCTTCGTTTCCAGTTCCAACCTTCTAACACCCTAAGTTCAGATACATAATGCGGTTTGTAGACTTAGTCAAAGTGCGTGAATGGAACGTGCTGATGTAGGTGTGTTATTTACCTTTCATCATAAAAGTTGTCAAATCATCTCATTCCCATTTCATTACTGTACCCGGCTCTCTCTTCTTCCTAATACATACTTAAACATTACAACACGTAGACAGGCTCTTGTTAGAGAAAAGCTGGTACACAAAGAAAACGTTTAATTATCCGTCCTAATCCCTTCCTACCATAACTGTCGCATTCAACCATTCATCTTTTATTACATGTCACTATTGCCATCTCCATTAAAACAAGCCATTACAGCAACAAACGAGCTTGTACCTATAGTCTCTATAACTTATGTATCTTATCTTGAAAAGCATAAATTTAAAAAAACTATAAAATTTCTTACCTTCATATTATCATGATGATGTGAAGATTCGGATAGATACAAGGATACTGGCTGGTTGGCGGTTGGTAAGGTAGTATAATTTGGCAATGATGAAATCGATTTGAAAAATACATACGTTTTTTATAGCTCAACTAACAACGTAAATTTTGATATTTAATTGTTTTTTTAATCGTGCTATTTCACGAGCACATCAAATAGAGATATCTTTCCAAGCATTTGCATGTCTGCTAGAGTTGGCATTTTGAGAAAAAGTAAGTACTACTGGAGAAAATAATGTTTGTCCTTACGTCTGTACATAATATCCACAACGTAATGTGTTATGTACGTACGTATTTGCATTCATATAGTTATGATATATCGTTTATTGGAAGAGTTCATCAAGATATGTTTGAGTCGTCCATGTGTAGAGTGAGTAGGTATAGTTGACAGCAGACTTTTTTTTTGTGTGACAGGAAAGCTAAAGGAAAGTATATGAATTAGTAAGTATTGCAATACGAGAATTCCAAAGTATTTGCATGCAGATAAGTGCGTACTTTAAAGCAGGAATGACAAACAAATCTTGTTTTTATGCCTACTACCCCTGGTTCGTGCTTCCTTCCTTACATAGAAAGCTTATTTTGTTATCAATGTTATCATGCTATGAAGAAGGAAGAGTCAGAGTCAGGGAGTATAAATGTGTAGTGACTTTTGCAGCATATGTAACTTTTCCCTCACCTTCCCAAGCTTTCTCTTACTTTTTCTCCTCCCTGTTGTGTGATGTGATCATGAAGAAAAAACAATCTTGGCTTTTAGCAGCTTCTCAAGAAGGAGTAATTATGCTTGCCTATCTATCTCCTATTTATTTACAGCTGGATTTCTTTCCCTGGTTTTTTTTCATAATGTGCTTACACGCCAACCAAAACCAACAAGATGAAGAGATGCTATTACATTACCACATACTACATATTGATTGTAAAGGGAAAAGGAGTGTGGCGAACTGGAGAGAGTGTCAACCTATATATCTAGTAAAAATCCGGAAATCCAGCTGGAGAGAATCAGGTCAAAAGAGACAGGACCCCGTAAAAGAAAAATAGACCTTGTGGAGCTTGAGTCAGCAATAAAAAATAGTAGGATTAGTTCATGGAGTGGAACTAAATGAAATTGTTAAAGGACTTATTGGCTCTACTCAATGGAGGTATAGAAAGTAACATGTTTTATCCACACTAATCCATAAGTCTCTGGACAGACTTACTTTGCGTGTGTGTTGCATGCAACTAAACTTTAACAACGCTCCCATGAATGTGCAGTACTCCAATCACTGCGTTTCTATATCTTATTGTTTTCCTTCTGCTTAAGTTTTATGCTTGACTTGAGTTTTCAGGAAAACACTTGGATTCAGCTGGAAACGGATGCTTCGGACTAAAACTTTGCTTTCATTACTCAGCTAAATACCTACCATGAAAAAGGTTAACCTTGCGCGATTGATTAAGGTGTAAAGGTGGGACATTTGACACGCAACTGCCGGTACAATTCTTACTTTAAATTCAACTAAGAAATTTGAGAAATGTATTTGAGTCACGAGAGTTACAATGTCATAATCTCATTTGAAGTCTATAGCGCAAATCAAAAATCAAATAGTAGAAGCCTAGAGCAAAAATACGCATAAACATTGTACGTGTTTGAAATACAAAGTTTTATGGGACTGGGGCAAATAAGTAATTTCAAGGGTAGCGCAAGCGCCACTCTCTTTAGCAAACAATGATTCTCTTTGAAGTTAGCTGATTTTGACAATATTTTTTCAAACAGGTTTGTCTCACCTCTAGCTCAATCCGTAGTTAGTAAGAGTGTACCTCAGTTCCACACGAGAATTGTAACGATATAATATATGTGTACTTTAGAACTGTTTATATATATATATTCTTAATGTAAAATAGTATTAGTATTAACTAATCAAGTCAGTCAGTCCAAGTGAAATAGAGAGTCACGTCACAGCACCACAGAAGAAAAACAGGTAGCTCTCACCAGTTCACAAGCTTTTCTACTACTAAAATGTAATGGGAAGAGATCGGGAGAATAAAAAACTCTTCACCATCACCGTCCGCAGAAGCAGCAGGAGTAGGAAAATTGCTCAAGCTGGTTTCCTTTCCCTCTTTACATGACGAGAAAAGTTAGCAAATACAATGCCATATGATAAACAAGTCCATTCCCCAAAAAAATACATGCAATATAAAAGGGGGAAACTGTTCAGCTGCTTTCTAAAAATGTATATAGAGCTATGCCCTATGTGTGCGTTTGTGTGTCTTGGTGAAAGCAAGTGAATGTTTCTCTACTAGCAGTGCTACTAAGATATAGTATACGGCACGGTGGTACGAGAGAGAATAAAGCAGTTGAGCTCTTTCCCTGTGCACAAAAGCTGTTTTTGTTATGAGCTCTGAGTCTCTCTGCTCCACTCCAACCATATATACACACACAATGTCTTTTCCTAGCTGCTACAAGTTTTTGCTTCCACATCATGATCGTCTTTCCAATTCTTTCCAAGTCTTTCCATGTTTCATACTTGACTAGAATAACATGTTATATAGGATGCAATGCTATTTCACCACTAACTATTTTTTATGCTGGTTGTGTGTTCCCTGTGTTGGTATTATGCTCGTCGTGAAGATTTTCTCTCTCGAGCTTTACTTTCCCTAGCCAGTCATCCCCATACATTTTCTAGGAGTATAGCACTAGTTCTCCCTAAAACTCTACTTTTTCCTTTAGCTCTTAGCTCGCATGCAATGCAACTACAACATCCTTTTTCCTCCCATACTCTCGTAATTGCACTGCTGCCACATGATACGCTTCCTTCGTTCAAAAACTTTGTGCTGGACTTATACTTATGTATGTCCGTTTATATCTCGTGTTTCGTCTATACTTTTTTTTACTATATGGAACATTGTTTTCCAAGCAGTCAAAGTCAGAGGGCATTAAATGAAATAAGGATATATACACGTTTGAGTCGACCAACAGAATAGTTACAAACTTGCTAGAGAAAGCTCTTATATACGTACCTAAAATGATTGTAGTATAAAAAGTTAACGCAAATCGTGCCAACTTCAACTTGTATGCATGTACTTAAGGTGCACCTTCATATCGCCACACAATACGTATATGTAGGTCTGCTTAATTCTACTTCTTATGATATTATATATCGTACCTAGCAATCTCTCGGAAACCTTTTATATCGTAAAGTTGATAGTAACAAAGAGAAGTGAAAAAAACTGTGGAATATATTTGGGACAGCCTTCACTGTCAGTTAAACATTCGCATTCTTTATGCATTGTTTTGTACTTGTAACTCACTATATAGTTGATAGCATTTTTATTGTATTCATAATCGTCCATCGTACTATCTGGCGTTGGCTGCATTACTCCGATTTTGTTCGCTTTTTTCCCTGGACTTGACTTCCTTAGTCGTCGTCACAGTCCGTAACTCACACGCGGGGTTGGAATGTTGGAAAGGAAGAGAGAAAGAGAGATATAACATCCTTAAGGCGTATCTGCGAGTGATAATGAAGGATAAATGTAGAGCTAGAGAACCCCTACATAAATGTAGACATGGAGTTGAACAACATTGTGATATTAATGAATTGTAGGAACAGAGGAAGAGCAGTATTTGTACATTTGGGTAGTTAGTTTGTAGCTTTTTGTTGCATGAAATAATTTGACTAATGGCTAATGTCGATATTAGAACACTGTGGAAGTCACAAGCACATATTGCCTCAAGCATTATGTTTAATATTGCATGAGCATCATATAAGGATAAATTAGTGTCTGCCAAATCTATTCCATTCTTATAATTTATATCTCTCAGCTTTTGAGAATGCTTTGGGAATGGCATATAATTCAACGGAGCAACCGATGGAAAAAGCCCGTCTCGTCTTTCTCTCTCTCTTTCCGTCTGTAAGCTAAGAAAGGGAGACAGAGATAAATAACAAACTTTATGGCATAAGCCAATTTAGTGGAATTTAAATGTAGCCTTTAGCTCACTTTCTCTTCTGGCTTTTCTTTTGCTATGGTATATATACTTATGTCATGACGACGTGAGTACCATTTGCTTATTATGCTTGAGCGATGACAAAGCTAATTGTAAAAGTTGGGACGGAAGTTAAAAGGATAAGGAGATGGAGGAAGGAAGTGAAGAAAGCGTAAGCAACCCAGAGGACTTACCAAAAATACGCTGTTTCGTTTGCCCTCACTATTTTATTTTTATCCAGAACTATTTTATTTTTTATCAAAGGAATGGTTATGCATTGCTTCGTTCAACTCACGGCATTGAATAAAAGCAAACAAGCGAATTAGCATATACCTATTTGTGTACGTATGCGTGTCATATACTTGTTTCCATCCAGCAAATCATTCAACATGGCTTTAATGTAGGTTACACTCCAAAAATACAAAGGAGGGAAAAACAGGCCCCCACACAAGCAGGGACAAGGTGTGTGTGTGTAAATTTACTTATTTGACTAAGGGTTTGTGACTGGGAGTTAGTGAGCAACTAATACCTTGATGTCTAGGTTGGTTTAGTTTCAATTCCAAGTTCATTTCACGACCAATCTTTCATTCTATGTCAATCCGGCCCTGAAAGCAATTTATGTGAACTTCCGTTTTTCATGTGGGCTCACATATATTAACATTCAAATGTTAGTCTTTCCCGTTTGCACAGTCAGCTTTTCTCCTGAGGAAACAAACCCTTGCCCAATATGAAATAATAGGAAAGGTAGATAGAAAAGCTGAGAGCAAAAGCTCCGCAAAAAGTAGGCAGTTTATGACATTAGTCTCGCTGTTACATTATTGTCAAACATATTTTTTTCTTCCTAGAAACGCATGTGCAACAGGTTATACTTATTTGCAAGGCGAGGCGATGAGAGCGAGAGAGGAGAGTGGGTTTAGGATGACCCTTTAAAAATAATGGCCCAAGTGTGTTTAAACCATACTGAAAAATAGATCAAGGGCAATCTGTGTTTAGAGAGTGGAGTCAATTCCGGGGATAGGGGAGAGTGTGTTACTCTATCCCACGAGGAAAATTTCCAATGTAGACAAATGCAAATTTTGTATTAGGTTTCCATTTTGGCTACAAAAAACACACATAAAACAAAGTAAGAGAGAGGCAAGAAATGCATTATGAATGAGGTCTGGGTATACTTGAATCCTTTTTTTTACTGTTTTTTTCCTCCATTACATTTTGATACTCTTATGGTGTTGTTGTTGGGAAAGCTCTGATGGTGAATTTATCAACGCCTTTATCACTCATTCTATTTGTGCAAACTTGCATAGAACTTCTTGTGTATAACACTAGCCATTTAAGGAGATAAAGCATTACACACGACACAACTGCTTGTGACATGAGAGTTGAGCATTAGCTTAACGACCAACCATAACACTTGAGTCCTTTCCCCGTAACGGAATGTTGGTACAGTATCCTTCATAAAAGAAACTTTCCATTTCCATGGTTGAGCGGCAGAAGAGCATACTTACATTATGGCGTGTGGATGTATATATAGCAGTGCGCGTTTCATGCATCGAAATTCACAATATTGTCCGGATGGACTTGGATTATGTATTAGAGTGTCAGAAACCCATCGCAGCTGGAGGACAGAGAGTGGAGTTTAGCCATGTGTGATGCTGATGCATATGCCATATCCTTCAAAATTGGTAGCTTACATTAAACTCAACAGTACACATTGTGACATTGGAATGACAATATAATGTGTGGCGTGTTTGCGAAAACAGTGTTGGGGAAAGAGGAATGCCATGTCATTAAGAGTCATGTCCCTTTTTTGTATTACTCACTGGACATATGTTACGAGGAGAGTAAGAAGGAGAGCTTAAAAGAGTTTCCCAAAAAGCCTCCACAAAGTCTACCAGTTTCATGCAGAAAATTTATTCCCACTCGTACCCAAAATCAGCACTAGTTTCCCATATAAGTTTAAGTTTGGTATATGTAAGTTTATGTGAGACTGGACTGGTTTTCATTTTACACGTTTATTCCCCCATTTTATAACCTTTTATAGGGCTGTAGTGGACTAAGTAGCAGAATTTATGGAATGTGGTAGAGGTGACAGAGAGAAAAGAACGAATTGTGAAAGAAAAACTTCTTATTTTGCAATATGCAGTTCTCATCTTTATACAAAGCTGAAAATAAGAGGAGAGAAGAGATCCTTTTATTTCTATAAGATGGGAAGTAAGATAGAGAGTGTGAGCACAAAGCCTCCTTCAAATTCTGATCCCTTTTTGTGTGCCATCTTGTCCTGTCGTATTAGAGGACGACACTTCAACTAAGAAAAGTGCTAGTCCGTAAGTACATGTGAATGTAATGAAAACATCTCTCTCCACAACTACAACTGACTGACTTGCAAAAATTTGGCAGCTTGGTTTTACAAGCTTGGACTTGGGGTAACTAAATGCATACAAAAAAATATCCCACAATTCTCTTGTTTATAGCCTCGTCTCGTCGTAAAAGTAAAATGTGGTAGAAAAAAACGTGCAGTTTTTGTCCACTATTTTTCCTTGTATTCACACCAGCTCGTCCCTTTTCTTCTTTCCATCTTATGAAGAAACCCCCTGTAGAGAAGTATTGGGACGAAGAAAGTAAAAAAAAGAAAAGAATAAGTTGCACAGGAACTATTTCGGCTTTGTGCTTTCTTCGTGTTTTATCTATGTTTAATATATTGGGTTGACACCACACGAATGGATTTTACAAACCGTATTTGTTCCCTATTTGCATTTGTTGGAAAAACTTTTCTCTCATTTTATTTTTTTTCTTTATTGCTTCTTAACAAAAGGATTTTGAAGTGGTGAAGTTAGGAAATCAACCTTTCTTTATTTAGATTTCCTATGTATTTTCGTTTTCCTGTCGCTAACAACATATTAACCCACCGCATATACTCTATCTTGTAAAGGGACAGAAAGTAAGTAAAAAAAGTAATTATTTAGTTGTAGCATGTAGCATGTAGTTAGAACTCGTGAAGGACACTTGAATTGTTAGATGAGAAAATGTCATAAACCTCTTCCCATCTTTTCCAATCTCTTTGCATTGTATGCTTTGTTGGATGTGGACTTCTCTGACGTTTGGGAAACACAATAAAGTAGAGTGGGGCAAAAAGAAGAGTAGGAATTGAGACGAAAATTAATACCTCAGTGGCCTCCGTTTACTCTTTTAATGAGTTCAGGTAAGGTTACTACACAAGTACGTATATAATGAGTAATGAGTAGTGGCTGAACCCCTTCTTGATATTTGAGTTTTGATGAAAGCGAAACATATTGAAGTTTGTTTGTGTGTATCGACATTTTCATCGTCGTTAGTATGATGAGGTGAAGACTCGCAACTTATTTGAAGAGTTTCTTGGAAATGTTTCTGAGATTTTGAGCTCCCTTTATTTGAAAATGAAGAGACGTTCTTGCAGATTATTTTCTTCTTGATAGTTAAGTAAATAAGATGATTTAAATGAGTGACTAAGAAAGAAAAGCTTAAATGTTATTAAAATACTTAGAAATGTACTTTCTGCACTGACATACTTCCACTTGATAGTGCAGCCATAATCGGGATTACATTTTCTCCATCTTGAAACACTTATCGTCTTGTTCAAGAGAAAATCTGCTGAAGAAATGGTGACATGTTGCTAAGATAGATTTTTTTAAGTTGAGATTTTTCTAAGGAAAAAGAAGCAGACTGGGGGCTAAATGAGGATGGGAAAGAAAGTAAATTGCTAAGTGCTTGTCTTAAGAGGTACAGTTCTCAGTGAAAACTTTCAAGGCCACAGTCTTTCATCTTCATCATTTCCAGAGTAGGGTGCACATTGAATTATATTAATTTAGCTGTAGGGTTACCAACTCGAGGTTTTCTACCACTTTGTTGGTTTCATCTTTTCAAGTTGCCAGAAAACTTGGGCACTATGAAAGGTTTTGTTGTGTTTTTTCACATAATACTTTGAATATTTGAACATCAAATCAACTAAAATATCTTGCTGCAGACAGTAATTATAGGAACGATATACGATCTTCACGTTCCTTCTTGGAATGCTTTTGTATTGCATGATTTTTTGGTGAAGTAAATGTGCGCTTAATAATTTGACTTAGAAATATCTTAGAAAGAATAATATTTCAAAGGATAATGTATATATGCAAATGAATTGCATCTTGCATCTTGATATGCATAACAGGGCTGTCAATGTCATTGTCATTCCGGGTAGCAACAGAATTTATTTTATCAAGTTCAACTAAGCCAAATTCTTTTTGTAACCTGAAGCATCAACTCAACGTCTAGTAACTTGAGGAAGAGATATAATAATAAGTACGCTCCAATTTATTTTAACTCTTTGGTTTTCGTTTCACATCGAAAACATTATTTTTACCTTATTATCCACACCCTAGGCAAGCCTTTTTTTATAAATGAGACGGAAAAATATCAAATGAACCCATCCCTCAGTTTTCCACGTGGAATTTTGGAGAAAAAGTAAGGTTTACAATTAAGGAAATTTGAGGACGTAGACAAGTATCAAATTACTTTGTACTTCTCGTCTTTATTGTATCGATCATATTACCATCTTTATCATTCGTTTGTGACTCCAATTCAAGCAAGCTGTATAAAAACAGCTTTTTTCACTTGGATTGGAGTTGAGGCTTTCGATCGATGAGAAGCGAGATGCGATGGACTTTGTTATACATTATATAAGGAGCAACTTGATTTTTGGATTGCAAGAGCGGGGTTTCTCTCTGACGGTTTTTTCTCTGAAAATGCCTCATTCCAAAATAATATCTTTGTATTCCTTTCTATTCTATATCTTTAGTTTAATTTTTAATGTGAGGCTAGCACACTCAAAATTGTTACATTAATTTAAGTTTTTTGTACACTTTTGCTTGATATTGAAATTCCTGTAAGCATTTGAAGAATTCTAATGGCTCGTCTTTGAATTCAAGCATCATTATCAACTTCCTTGAAAATCTCCCATCCCCACTTACATCAGCAATAGATTCTTAGCTAAAGGTATGTTTGTATTGATTTTCATACTCAAAAGAAAACTAGCATCCTGCTCAATTTCCACTTTAGACATGACAGTTGACAGCGGTTTCGCAACGAAATGGGAGTGGGTGTCATCATCATGACAATGCGACCAGCTGTTACTTGATATGTCTGAAGTGGGCTTTCATCTCTCACAAAGTGTATCGGCTTTCATGTATCTATTGGGTGTTGTGTAGATTTCAAAGGAATTCTATTTTTATATTTAATCTTGGTGTCAACCTTTCCCCTAATAGTGTTTTTGCAAAGCGGTGTGTCATCAAGTTTCGTTAATTTGTAACCTTATCTATTGTCCTTGTGATAAACTTAATTTGCAATTTTTTGATTGTTTTTTTTACAGAAAACGTAACCAAAGACTACACAATATACTTTAATAGCATATAACCTTTTTTGTATTTGGATTAACTGCACCAACACAAGAAGCAACACGCTGTCATGCATCGCATCAAGTTTCTGAAATATGGCAAATGGATTGCCGGTGCGGCTGCTGCGGCATCCGTGTCAATTGCAGTTACTCATTGCTCATCTGCTTCTGCCTCACCCTGGAGCCCTTCAAAACCTACAAATGTGCCTGATAATTTTGCAAAATGGGATTACAACTGGGACAAGTATAAATTAGAGCATATTTCATAATGTAATTTCTAAATAGGATCATGTCATATATCTCCTTTCTGTGTCATTTTAATCAATAGGAGGGAACCATACAGTTTATTGAAACCTCCAAAACGTAGTAAATCCGCTGGTGGAGGGGATCAACCTACTGGATCATCTGAGGATGATGGTATTATGGAAAAATTGGAGAAAAAACGGGCAAAAGCGATACGCCACATTGTGCTCATTCGTCATGGCCAGTACAACATGAAAGGGACGAATGACAAGGAACGGTATTTAACTGCCCTCGGTGAAACGCAGGCAGAACTAACTGGGAAAAGACTGAAAAATTCTGGTATTAGTTTTGAATCTCTTGTATGCTCAAATATGACTAGAGCTATACAAACAGCAGAAATTATATTGAAGGAGGTGGGTCAAAAAGATCTGTGCGTTGAAGCACATGACCCATTTCTTCGGGAAGGAGCTCCTTGTCTTGCTGAGCCTCCTGTTGGAAATTGGCATCCTGAGCTACATGTAAGTTGCCTTTAAATACGCAACATTCAAATTGATGTTGACTAATGGAATACATTTTTTATAATCTTTAATCAATTTTGCACACGTAGCAATACTATGAGGATGGAGCTAGAATTGAAGCAGCATTTCGAAAGTATTTTCATAGAGCTGACCCAGAACAGGAAAAGGATTCATATGAATTAATAGTTTGTCATGCCAATGTGATTCGCTATTTTGTGTGTCGGTACTTAAAAATCTAATTTTGTATTGTATATTATGAATATATTGTAGAATTATTAATGGTGTCTAAATCCAACATTCTTTTTTTCACAGAGCCTTACAATTTCCTGGAGAAGCTTGGCTTCGCATAAGCCTTAACAACTGTAGTCTCACAATAGTGAGTATTCTGCCATCTGGGAGGGTTGTTTTAAGAGCCCTTGGTGATAGTGGTCATATGCCATACGGTACAATTAGCACATAATCATATTGGCTCTCTAAAACTAATTACTCCTTCGTTTCAATTTTCATATTTTGTAATTTCCCGAAGATGGGATTTGTGTTTTTCAATGAATGAAAAGTGAATGATGTACATTAGTAAGGAAGGTCACGTGATAATCCGTTTAAAACATAATAATCGCATGAAGAAGATAAATCGCGTAATTGAGTTTTAAGTTAAATTGTAGTAAAATTGATGAAATGTCATTTCTAATTAACTTTAATTGTGGTGCTCATTCACCCTTGAAATTTGTCGCTAATGCTGATGCACTTAATGCAAAAAAATATATTGAAGTCTTCATTTATATTTATTAATGTAATTTTTGAAATTATTTGTAATTAACAATGATTTAAGCATGACAACAATGGTCTTTTAAGTTACAATTTCGATTGTAAGCGATGAACATTTGGAGTAAGAAATTCCAGGAGGAAGCCTTACATTAAAGGAGCATAAACACATAACAAGAGATAGTTTTAGTTGTAGATAAGAGAGAGTATGTGTGTGCATCATTCATTAGAGATCAAGAGTTACATTAATTTGGACAGAAACACTCAACAAACTGACTTAAGGAGTAGAGAGAGGCTGCGCCATGTAAAGTACATACGTTCACATAAGAAAAATATTTCAAGTGGTCAAAAATATGTTTCATTGACAACAATGGTCTTTTAAGTTACAATTTCGATTGTAAGCGATGAACATTTGGAGTAAGAAATTCCAGGAGGAAGCCTTACATTAAAGGAGCATAAACACATAACAATAGATAGTTTAGTTGTAGATAAGAGAGAGTATGTGTGTGTGCATCATTCATTAGAGATCAAGAGTTACATTAATTTGGACAGAAATTACACTCAACAAACTGACTTAAGGAGTAGAGAGAGGCTGCGCCATGTAAAGTACATACGTTCACATAAGAAAAATATTTCAAGTGGTCAAAAATATGTTTCATTGGACAGTGAAAACTGGTCGTTGATCATGATCATAATACATTATGAATACTGACGGAACGCGATTTACGACAATGAAGTAACTAAGTACAGTTTACACATGTAGTGGAAGAAGTATTAGTTTAGTAATTCGTACATTCTACACCTTAAATAAATTCCTAAGAAAGCATCAAGCATAGATTTTTTTCTTTGCAATTTCTGCCAAGAACACTATAAACCAAAGATATATCTCAAATACTGTAGGGAATGGTTATTTTGGAAGGTATTCTACAATTTTCTTANTTTTTTCTTTGCAATTTCTGCCAAGAACACTATAAACCAAAGATATATCTCAAATACTGTAGGGAATGGTTATTTTGGAAGGTATTCTACAATTTTCTTATTGGGTGAACTGATATTCGCATTCAGCATCTTCAACCTCTTCGTCTTCTTCTTCTTCTGTCAAGTCCGGCTCTCCAAGAGCTCTGACAAATTCTATTTGAATATGTTTTTTAGAATACGTGAGTTGCACACATAAGTAGGTTTGCAAATAGAGAAGCATGATATTTATGGGATGATGGTCATATATAAGCAATTTCTTATATGCAAGCATCTTACCATTGAAGTCAATACGGCCATCCCCATCCACATCAACTTCCTTTATCATATCTTCAATTTCATCTTCACTCAAATCCTCTCCGAGGCAGTGAAGAACTGCTCGTAGATCAGAAGCGCTAATGTATCCCCGGTTGTGCTTGTCAAAAATCTGAATACATGGCAAGAATTTAATATGAAATGAGGCTAAAATGTAGGGAAAATGAGAGTATTATTTGCGTTCCCCCCAATTTGAATCGTGATTATAATGCAAATTTACTCTAAATGCATCCCGCAACTCCTGCTCCTCATCTGTGCTACCTCCAGTATTGCCAGAGTAGTTGGACACAATTTCAACAAACTCTTCAAAGCTGAACAGACCATCTCCATTTATATCAACCTGTGAAAAGACAGAGCAACCCAGGTGATATAATAGAGGAATGGAGAATGATTTCTATGTGTTTAACGTAGGTACTGAAGAAGCTTCGATAGAGAAAGTGATACTAACCTCTTTCAGCATTTCCTTAAGTTCTTCTTCGCTCGCAAACTGCCCCAATGATCGCATCACTATCCCAAGCTCATCCTTTGTAATAGATCCATCCCCATCTTTATCGAAAAAGCGAAACGCTTCACGAAATTCTAGATGAAACCGTAGTTGAGAGGAACAAGCAACAAAAAGAATTTCAATTAATTTTCTCATACATGCTATTAAAGAATGTATGGGTGTTTGTGTACACCAACTACAAACAAAAAATGGGATATTTATCTACCTTGCATTTGTGTCTCTGAGAGTTTTGATTGGATTTTCAATGAGTCCAAGGATTGTCTAATGGACTCAAATTCATTCATTGTCTCTCCAATCTTTGGATTCGGAGCAATTTCAGTGGGTGACAAGCATTCCATGCTGGTTTCAGGGGGAAATGAGCTTTCTCCTTCGGCCACACCTGGGATTTCTTCTAAATGTTGTGGAATTGGGGTTTGAGCTACTCCAAACGGTACCGATGTGCCTGCTCCTGTAAATACTGATGCTGAAGCTGATGAAGTTGCTGTCGCTGCAGCAAATGATGATGATGTTGCTGACGATGTGGAAGCTCCCTGCACCGGAAACAATGTTAAAAGGTTAGAATCACTTTCACTTCGAAAACTTAACCATGATTTCATTTTTTGGATTTGGGATTGGATGTTATTTTTTAAGCTAATCATTTTGAAATTATTTGTCAGATATAATCTGACTGATCTGCCTTCAATATCTAAAGTCTATAAATTTCTGGCATAGTATTGATTATGCCTAAACTGTACTGTAGGGGTAAAGTAAGATAAGTCAGACTCAACCCGTTTCCTCATCCTCGTCAACTCACTACTATTACCGTTCTGTTTCCTCTCCCACTATCTAAGGTGTTCTTCCTCAAAGCAACGATTTATGTCGCCCTTTATCAGCTTTTGAATTCTCATTCAAAACATTTACTTGAAACTAATTCCTTCACATCTATATCAATGCCTATTGATACGTGACATTGGGTTAGCAAATATATGCGCATGAATAAACTTTTTGTATCTATATCTGTTGGCTACCAACTACCAAAAACTTTATGCAGTGATCCTTTCTTTCTCTACTTGTATGAATCTAACGAGATAATGTGTAAGTGCATTTAGAGACTAGCTTTGAAGTTTAATACGTGCCTCACTCTCCTTCCAAAAACCGAGTTTATTTTTAAGGAAAAAAAGTAACTTTATACACTACACATTGAAAAGGATCGTATGAAATAACACCGTCGTGTTTCATCTCATACAAAGTTTCTTTATGATGAGAAGCGAGAACCAACCATGGAAAAAAAAGTAAAAGCATAAGTTTCACTCACATAAAAAGCCTTCCTTGCTGGAATTCTAATTTGTAAAAAAAATGCTTTTTCATATCATAAGCTATCATGCACATGTACATTCACCTATTATGCACCTATATCAAAAGCTTCTCGTTCACCATTAGCGCTCTCAAGTTCCCTCCATGAAAGGAGAGAAAATATGATGATGATATGAAAAGAAGATTTTGTTGTTGTTGTGTATATTATTAATCCCATACCTTATATATAAATATATATCATTCATTTGTACTTATATATGAGCTTGTTAGTGATCCCAACAGTTTGAGCTATTGCTTTTTCTTTCCATATAATGTTTCCATCTATCATGATCATCATTCCATAGTGCAATTCCCACTTTCTAAAATCTATCTCTCTTTCTCCTAAGTTTGTAATACGGAGGGTGTATATATAGAGACTTCCTTATTATAACATAATGCTTCTTTCAACCTCTACTATTTATTTTAACCCTTGTTTGCCTCAGGAGACTCTTTTGCGCTTTTCGTTCCTTGTATTTCCAAGAATAACCTACTCACCCAGAACAGTAGTGGGCACAATGCTTGTAATTTGCAATGAACTACGTAGGCGTGAGAATACAAAAGTCTTTTTGGGGAAAAAAGACTTGAATCCTTTTAAGTAAGTGTATACAGGCATTTATCTTATATGCGTGTATGTATGTACATAGGTTTGGCTTATTAATCGCATGTGAATTCTTCCCAAACTCGCCTGATGATATGAAAGAGTGCATTGACATTTGACGTGTAATGTTAAATTAATTGAAATGAATTGCTTCTCAGTTTTCTCATATTACTCTAGTGAAATTGTCCTACGCTGAAATTTCAGTTGATAGATGACTAATTATTTGGTATAACGCTAATTTCATATTGTTATATTAAGTATACTTTAGTTATAGCGCAGGACGATGAGAAATATAAATAGAATTTTGCTTTAAATTAAATTAAATTACTAAGTGAACTGTGTTCAAATTGTCAAACTTACCCGATTAAGATCGGTTATCCATTTTCTTAGGTTGGAAAAGGGTTGCTTAATGATTTCTTTGTAATCACTCATCACATAATGTAGGTCTGCCCCTCAATAATTTTATAGAAAGAAGCTTGAAGCAAAGTACCTTTCAATCCTGTGCGTATAATAATAATAGTGGTTTGTTGTTGTGATATCACTTTTCACAGCACATTGTACTTTCACCTGTGGCAATAGCAATTGTACCACTCAAGTACTTCCCCTAAGTCACAGCTAAAAAATTGTATGACTACTCTCCGTATGCATGAGTCAAGTGAAAGCAGAGCAGATTGGAGAAAGAATGAAATGGAAAGTTGAAGCAGAGAATGAAAGCGTGAGAGAAGAAAGAAAGTAAAAGTTTGAGTCTGCTCTCAAACCATCAATTTGATTGTATTGGATAAATTGATGTTTTAACTCGACGAGACTAAAACCACGACTAAAGTTTGGAATTCAACAGGACAGGAAATCCGTAATGACTGATAAGCAGTCTGATTTGAAGAGGGGGATGTGAGTAAGTGGGAAAGCAATAGGGAAAGTAAAATATATGTATCTTGCTCAGAGTTAAGTGGAGTCTATGATATGGAGTACGATGCTGTAGCTGAAGTTACATTGCATTGCCGTGTAACACGAGGAGCGAGTGGTTTATTACAGCATTTACGATCGAAGTCTGGAAATGCACGTAAGGTTCCGTGCAGCTCACAACACACACTCCACACGTCCACAATGGAACACACAGGAGCAAGAAGATTCCTCTAGTACTTGTGTATATAATACGCATATATTTTTCTAGAGAAAAGGTGACAAGACTTAAGGATGGTACAAGGGAAACAAGCAAGAGAAACTAAAAAAGGAAGCTGAAGTATATGTGTATAAAAACACCACAAAAACACGATACCACTACTGCCTCCCACAGGTGTGATTCTTTAACAACCGCTGTACACGAAAGGAAGAGAGCGAGTCTCTGAGTTTTGGCATTTTTAACAAATCGATAGAGAATACATTACACTTCCTTTCTCCTCTCTCTTTTCCCATTTACAGTCTCATCGCATTGCCAAAATGTACATGAGATGAGAGATTCTAAGACGTATAAGAAGATTTTTCTACATTTTTCTCTATAGGGCATAGAAGATGAGAGAAATGAGTATATTTTTCTTTTGGCTCTCTTTACTTTCTTACAACGTTTGCAATTTTATATTGGACAAGCAAAGCATTTCAATTTTCAATCCGGAACGGTATTCTGACGTGTTTTACAGTTGAATTGAAGTGAGTTGGAACATGCCATCGTCCTTAATGCGTGTTGATTTACAACACAACTTATCATTGAAAAAGCGTGAGAAAAGCTAGTAAACTTTATTTTTCTTTCTATATCATTCTTATTTAGAGAATCCTAAGTATGTCAATATGCCAATATCTGAGATCGACGATTCACCATAAAATATATTTCCTGGTTTAGAATTCCAGTAAGCGTATGATTTGATAATCAAATGGATGTTTTCAACTAGCATGCAACGATCAATAATGATTGAAAGTAGATAAAACTTTTATCCTTTATCTTTACTGTTGTTATTATACTTTACTGCTTACTCATCGCTTATGTTATAATATATTTATTTGATAGCAAGTTATATCGCTAGTTAGTTTTAGTATACAAAATTATATATTTCGGGCATGTAATGCAAGCAATAATTATCCAGGTTGAATTGAAAGAAGTTGTGTGGCAAATAAGAATATTGGCGTAAGAAACGCGATGATGATGATGATGACACATGGTATAAGCATGGTATGCAATACATTAAAGGGAAAAGTAAGGAATTGAGCAAGAGATGATGAAAGCTGCTAAACATGATTTCTTTGATTGAAAGTAGATAAAACTTTTATCCTTTATCTTTACTGTTGTTATTATACTTTACTGCTTACTCATCGCTTATGTTATAATATATTTATTTGATAGCAAGTTTGAAGTTATATCGTTGGTTAGTTTTAGTATACAAAATTACATATTTCGGGCATGTAATGCAAGCAATAATTATCCAGGTTGAATTGAAATAAGTTTTGTGGCAAATAAGAATATTGGCGTAAGAAACGCGATGATGTTGATGATGATGATGACACATGGTATAAGCATGGTATGCAATACATTAAAGGGAAAAGTAAGGAATTGAGCAAGAGATGATGAAAGCTGCTAAACATGATTTCTCATAAGACAAATACGAGGAATGAATGTGTAAGGTTGAGAGTGTATAGATCGTGACTCTGGAGAGGAAGAGCAAGCGGATAGAGGAATGCATGGATAAAACATGGCTTGGTGAAATCTAAAAAGCTTTCTTCACTTTCTCCCAACTTGTAAACTGGAGAGCATATGGGTACTTTTTTTCTGGGGATCTTTCATCAAAAGATCCGTTCCCTAGCTTATTGGTCTCTTGGCTGTAGTTGGTGGTGTGGTATGCTCTTGATGCTGCCAATCCATTTGGAAGAAATGGAGATGGTCATTGGGCAAGAGGAATGAGTGAAAGTTTTTGGTAAACTATTTTGACCTGTATCATGGTTGGTTTGATCTAATATTTATGTGATGGAAGAGCTACACATAAATACACTTATATACCTCCCAAATGTTCATTCGGCATGAAAAGTAAAAGTGAAAATAGGAACAAGTGTGGTTTCAGGCATAAAACATACACGTATACACACACACATGCTTAAATGGCTTTAGGAAGAAGGCCTCCAGAAAATCTGTAGTGAACGGTAGAGTGAGAGAAAAGGATTTAAAGAACATAAAATTACTTGTACTCTGCTCGCTCCACATTGGAATGAGTTTTTATAGGCGATTTCCCAAAGTACATGATATTTGCTCGTCATTCCAATTCATCCAAAGCTGGGGTGCTTGGGCAGTAGCATTATCCCGTAAAATAGCTTTGCTTAATGACTTTCAAACCAATCCGCTAGCAAATAAAAGTTGGCATGTGGAAAATTTTATGATAGTTTCCATGTAATCCTGGAGAATTTATGGTAGGGGCAGTTCTAGTAGAGAACCATAAAACGATACGAAATTACAACTTTTTGGACTAATCGGGTTCCTAATTTGGAAAAAACAAGCTTAGCTCTTGGTTCCTTATTAGGACTGTTCTCTAAGTGCTTTTCCTACTTACCAATTCAATCTAAAGGCAACTACTAGAGCTATCACTAAATGATTATGATAACTGATAACATATTGTGATAACCAAAGGATTCAACAAGTTGGATTCATATAGAAAGTAATGGGATATGAAATTAATCAAGACTGTGCACGCTACATTAATGAGATGAAAGTAAATACGGGGTAAAATAACACACATTCATATATATATATATATTCGGTAATAAAAAGGGCTGCCAACAGCATTTTATTCGTTGTGTCAACTGAAAAGACACAAAAAATAGTTGCAAACACAATTCAAATAAAGTTGAAAACACTTTCATTAAACATGTAACTAAACAATTTAGCAAAACTCTATATATACTTAGCTACAAAAGAGATTGTATATGTAAGTTACAAGATAACAAACTCGGATTTAGATTGAAACTACTAGTCAAAATTACAAAAGGGATTTAAGACTAGACAGAAGAAAATGGATATTAAAACCTTCGTTCCCATGTCATTCTTTCCCAAATACAAATAGTATAGTACCTTACATATGCTTACATAGGTTTTTTTTAAATATGTACTAAATGAATACGCTTTCACGGAAGATTAATTAGTTTCTTTAGAAAAGTCACAGGAGTATATGTACCTTCCCCTCAAAATATGCTTGTAAAATGTGAAAGCTTTTTTTTGTCCGTCATCCCATCGACCTGTCGTAACTTTCTATTTTTCCACATCAGAGAGTAACTTGTCTATTTTTATTTGAAATTGACTTTCAATAATTTTCACAACTTATTGTTTATTCGTTTCCCTACGCATGTCGTTTCACGTTATTCCTTGCAAAATAATCATTTATTATCTACCATTTACACATCAAGTATGATTATTGTTATGACTACGTCGTTGTACACTGAAAACTGAATAAAACAAAGGATATAATCATAACTCAAATTGCAACGAAACCTTGACAATTACGCAATACAGCTTGGTATTAAGTAGCATTAAATAGTGCCTATATCCAGACAAAACAGTAACATTTTTTGTTGATTTAATTCTGCACCTGAGTAAAATTGTAAACCGTCAGTTCATGAGACAAAAGGGTACATAATTTTAGACGTGTAGATAGGTATATAATTAGTATATATACAATTGCATAGATTTGTTGATAGATTACACATACAACGTTTGTTTTTCATTGAGTTTATAGTCAAATGTTTAGTCTTACGTCACCTGTTTTTTAATACAATTCTAAAACAAAGGAGTCTAGCTTTAATTTATTTCATTCAAAATATTCATCTCCTGAGTTTCCCAAACTGAATTTACACTACAGTACAAGGAGTTTTAACTTCAGTAATTTGAGTATGATTCCAAGAAAAGCGATTCCAGAATTGAGTAAAAACTTTTGTAATTGCCCTCGTTTCATTGTTTGTCTTTATAAAAGTTGTGTAGTAGGTAGTATATTAATGCTCGCTAGGTTTGTCTGTACCTTTCTACATCCTCATCTCTGGAGATTAAGTACCATCATTGAAGTCTTTTGAAATACATTGGTATATATTATATTTGCATTGCAATTGCTTGACATAAAAAAGATGAGAGAAAAAGAGCAAGTTGAGATTATTACGCAAAAATGAACAAGAAATCCCCTCTAGACATTGACACAAAATTCCGTTATTAGCAGCCAAAATATATTTATATGTGTTGTATATTTTGTCCATAATTAGATACAGATTTTACTGTTTTGTCTTAACCTACAACCTATACTTACTTTCTTTTACTTCACTTTTTGCTATATACGTATATTTATATAGATAGATTTATGAGAAGTGATGAAAATGCAAAAAGTTTCCTACACGACGTACCTTTAATATTCAACAATATTATTACTGTATCAATATTATACTCAACTGTCCGAAACTGTATCCTATCATAATTATAATGTAGATTATGGCCTGAAGATTATAGTTTCTTTTCTTCGAGTTTGATAACTAATTATATGACCAGTACCGAATGAATACTTTTCTTTTGTGATGCAAAACGGATATCTCTTAATTCCCATCATTGATCATGTCCTTCTTTCTCATCTTATATAACATTTCATTATCATCATGGAAAAATGTGCAGCTTTTTATAAAAGTCCAACTCATCAATTCGGTAATCCTAACACCGTCTCTGTATCGGGTTTTCTTTTTTCTTTTTTTTCTAAAATTTGTTCTATCTAATCTACCTATATACATTCCATCTACAAGTTAAAGCTGTGTATTACAACAAATTAAAGTAACTTTCTGAACAATAATAATAATATGCATATTATGTATGTGTGTACGTTATGCTATTGTTGGGGAATAGCCCTTCTGTTTCAAAACTACGTGATATTTTTCTCAGTTTTCTTCTCTGTATAATTTTAGATACTCATATCATAAGTACACATATACAAATGCACGCCACATTATTATCATACATACTGTATAATTTGTTAGCAGTATCGTCATCACCAGATCAGTACACAATGCAGAAAACGTGAGCCTATACAAACCTACAAGATTAAACTACATTTTAGTGCTGTGATGTGCTCATTACTATTTAGTATATATTGTAAGTATAAATTCGTTCTCTCTAAATTGTTTTTGTATACTTCTAAGTAATCATCATACTTTATTAACCACTCAGTTTTTTAAACTACGTATTTTATAGTAGCGCAATTAATTATTTCTTTAAACAAAGCATGATTTTATAGCTTTCCTTTTGTCCAAACTAATAGTACGTATTACAGTGTAATTTTTTTTTGTTTAAATGTTTTTTTCCCTTACAGCAAAATAGCGCATGCAGTTGCATATATATAAAGTCTAAATGTCAATCAATAGTTTTTTTTATCGTCTTTCATTTTAGTTATTGTACTACACTACTGACATACGCTCTCACTCGGGAGGACAATAATAAATAATTAGTTGTTATGTCGACCACTTTCCTTTTTTTTAAAAAAAAAATTGAAACAAACAGTGACTAAATAAATCATGTGCATACATTAATTATATATATGGTACTATACTAATTATCAAATGAAAGAAAACAAAACAACAACAACAAAAACAGCATGAGATAACGCTTTGTTATTAACATTTACTCATATTCTTACGTTTTTTCCTTTAACAATATCATGATTTTATCGACAGTTCTAATACTCGGAATAACATGAAGGAAGAAATCAAATTTTTTTGGTATGTGTGATCTGTAACACATATATAGTCATATAATAGCCTGGTAAATTTACATTTTCACTTGTGATTTTTTTTAAAAATGTAGTCAAGTCAAACACTCGGATGAGAGTAGTAAGTAAATAATAATGCTGCAGCACACAAATGAAAAAGGAACTTTCATTCCATTACTCCATGTAGATAATAATAATATGTACGACTAAATATAGTAAAGTATATATTGTTTTACATATTACTCAAATACATAGTTTTTTGTTTTATTGTTGAATCTTTCATATCAGAATGACTCTGCTACACCAACTGACACGTACACACAGACACACACCGGGAATTCATTATACAAACATTACTAAAGGGGGTTCATATTTTCCACTTGTAACAATAATTGAAAGTATTATTACATACATACATATTACATACATATACGTGGATAGCTGAAGAAATCAAGGGAACACAGTTAGGTCAACCGAGAAAAAAACAACAACAAAATAATAGTAACAATAATTAAGATTATATTATAGCTGTTAATGTAGTGCATAGATTTAATATTTTTAAACAGATTTGTGATACAATACACAATTTCGTTCTATTGTAAATTATTTTATATGTTCACTTGTTTAACACGTCTCTGGCATAGTAACTCTCTTATAAAAGAGGTTGTAAGAAGAAATGTTTTTTTTCTACTTTTACTGTTTTTATATTAAATTGTGTTTGCCTGGACAATTTTAGGCGGTATTATCGCGGTGGTCAACCATTCCATCATTATTTTTGGTGGTTTCCTTGGGTTTCCCTTTCAGATTCTCTTCACGAGGTTTAGCCCCACCGAATATCTCTAAGGCTTGTTTGCTTGCAGCCATAGCATTTACGGGGTCAGCAACAGTTCGAGGTAAGAGTTTTAGTTTGGGTCTTGCTGCAAGCTCCTCTGAAAAATGCAAATTTTTATCGAATTAAAGTGTATTCAGTACTGAACTGTCCAAATTCACGTCAAGTCAAAGACAAATTTATGCAATTTTGTAGTTACTAAGCCAACATACCAGGAGTAGGTTCTTTGAACTCCTCTGAGGTCTTTGATCTCTCTGAATCACGCCGGGGTCTAGAGGAGTAGCCCCTGGTGTCATTGTAAGGTCTTTGTACCCTATCGGCATTATATCCGCCATACGAATTGCCACCGCCCCGGCCACCACCTTCCCGACCGCCGCCTTCCCGGCCACCACCTCCTCCATTTCCTCGGCCACCGTAGCCGCCTTGGCCAACACGAGTGTTACCTCCTCTATTGTAGTTATTGTAATTATAGTGATCTTCTTGGGCAGGGGGTGATTGATGATAGCCACCGCCGCCACCACCACTTCCTCCTCTGTTGTACCCTTGGTTGTACGATTGATGGCCGGGACCACCACGGTTCATAGGACCACCACCTCGTCCACCGCGTTGACCTCCACGATCATTTTTCCTACCTTCAGCGATGTCAACCTACAGCCCCTCCAATTTTATTACTTTGCATATCTCTAGCCTTAAATCTAATGCATTCACAGCCAAAATTGGCCGTATGCACATAAAATACTATATTTTGAAGCTAACTGACCCAGTTGTATAATGAAAGCTTTCTTCTTTATGATGCACTGAAATACAAGCAAGAGACAATTGAATATACCTTGATTGGGACACCGTCGATGACAGATCCATCGTATGCCAACGCCTTTTCCAAAGTCTCAAACTCGTCAAATTCAACGTAGCAGAAGCCTTTAAATCTCTCAGTTTCCTTGTCATATACGAGTCGAATGGAACGAGTCTATAAGGGAACCGAATACAATCATTTATTAATTATTATTATTATTATTATTATTCTTTATTGCAGACTTTTCTTTACTTACATGAGGCATGTTACATAAACGAAATGTCCATAGCATCTACTTACTACACTAATACTAATTGTTGCAAATATTATGCTGGTTACGGACTGGCTACGTGCTTACAACACAACATAACTCAGTTTAGGTGGAGTCATGCAGAAGGTTTCAATTCAAGCACACAAATGATAATATTATTCAAAAGTGAATTCTATACCTTCAGATCGCCGAACAGTTTATCAATATCACCTTGAACTATCACCTCGTGGAAGGTTACCAACGTATGCGACGAAAGGAGGTTGCCGAGAGTTAGGGTCCGTAGTGCTTCCGAAGTTTCGATACCTATTTCCGCCATATTCTCTGGAAAGACAAATATTTTGTGTTCAATTAAAAAGTTATACTAGGTTGATTTTATTATGTAGAATGAGTAGCTATAAAATTGTAATGCATCCTACATCATTCTCTGTCGCTTTAAAAGCTTTCAATCTCTAGTAAAAATTATTAATTATGCTTTAAAGCCTTGGAAACTAAGTACACCGGTAAGGCCAATTTTAAACTGCTACCTATGCTAACAGCTCAAATGAACTATGAAAAATGCATAATGAGGAAAGCATGAATTATGTATGTTTAACATGCATTTATCACTAAGCACATGGCAAGCATTGCAGTTTTGCTCCAATAACATTCTTCCAGCAGGTTAGGTAGCAGTTATCGGCTCATCCTACATTTAAATCAACGTTGCAATCCGAGTAATCACATTGATTCCCCATATCCCACAAAATATATACCAAGGTCTCGTGTCTCTACACTTGCTTGTTGCTTGAGTTCGATATATCTTGAAGCAATCATTTTATGCTCTTCATATTCCTTTAATATATAATTATGCGTAGATTGAGACATGTGTGTGCTTTACTTGAGCATAATGTGATGTACTTTACCTACAGCAGCGTACAAAATGCCGTACATGACATAACACTATACCTCACTGTCTTGTGCCTTATGTGTGATTTTTTAGCACCTATGTAAGAAATGGGAGTATAAAGCGTGATGATGAATAATAAAACAAGAATACTAGTGACACGCAAAAGCTTAAATACGTTGCATCATTATGCCATATTAATGCATCTTGTTTGACTAACCAGAACATATTGGGTTAATCTAATGATACCAATGAATCATGCTCAATGATAAGCGAGTATAATCCCAATTGCAACTTTAAAACAATTAGTAGACTAATGCATGACAATTTGACCTAAGATTTCCATAAACTGAAGATTGGATATTGTGGCAGATATGACATAAAATCAAAACTTGATATAAAACGTATCTATCAATGTTAAGTTGATCCAATGGAAATACTATGAACGAAGGGAAATGTCAAAGTTAATTACCTTCCAGCCATATTGCCAGTGAAGTCTTAACAAAATTGGGATTCGTCAGTCAGGGACGAGAGTTTACGGAGGTGGATGACTAAAATCTCTGAATATCAGTGAAAAATACAGTTGTCAACCGACACCGACTCAAAACGTGGTAGATTCGCACTTTTCTTGCAATCAGCGTCGTCTATCTACTCGAGATTTCTCGG